>CM038118.1:16810552-17017876 GCA_001642375.2 Mentha longifolia
GGCCTCGGCCCAATTAAAAATCGAGAGGTCGACGACCATCTCTTACTCGAGCTAATTCGATCATCACTTGGCTAATGCGATTGAGAATAAAAATGATTCCTTTATTCGAGTTCTAATTATTTATTGAAATTAAATAATATGGAAATCAATTTGCTACTTGGTTCCATCACTACTTCCCAATCGATTACTCGAAGAATAAAATTTTAAAAGTCGAGTCGCTACTTGATTTAATTATTGCTCTCTAAGCAATTGTTTTAGAAATTCTGAATACTAGAAGTTGATAATATAACTCGATCAATCAAAATTAATTAACTTAAATCGAGATTAATTAGCTAACTAGTTAAGTAAAATGCGGGGCGTTACAGGTACGGTGGAACGTATTGAGGATTGTGTGAGATAATGTTCTTCTTATACTGACCCTAGAACTATAGATCTCGGGTTTTAGTAGCAACATCTTAATCTCGATAGGCTGTTAGACATGTATGTGTTTTTTTTTTATTAATAGTAATTAGACATGTATGTGTTGTTCATTATTATTTTGATTTACAAGATAAAGGTCTATCGCATCATCACTGATTACTTGTATCTTAGATAACATGAAGCATATATTATGTCTAATTGGTTGTATCGAGACACCGTGTCCATTATAGGTTGAGATATCCCCTTAGGGAGTTCACAAGGTTTATTATATCAAGTCATGCATGCTGATTAAATTCAGGTATAATAAGAAGATGTGAATGGGTACTACTTGAGGATAAGAAGATGTTAATTAATTAGGAGCAGTCAGATGAGCTATAATTAATTAATGGATATCGGAAGTCTTAAACACGGGATTGCTCTAAACTAAGTATCGGCCCCAATTTACAAATTGGGACAGAGCGGTGAGTCAGTTGTGAATTTTTAGTGGAATAAATCACAGCTCTAATGAAATAAATGTTCAGGGTTGATCATGAGATTATTTCATTAGGTAAGTCTAAACTCTATCTGGTACATATATTTCTAGGATGGCCCAAGAGTTTTTCGGAAATAGAACACAAGGTATTATTGAGCAAAATATCAATTTTGGACTGAAAAGAAGCATTATGGGCTTGTGCCCATAATGTGGCGCCTACTATGTAGTAGGAGGCGCCAGTTTCTGCTTCTTGTGTCCATCTGAACTCAATAATTGCACTCTGATTTAATATATAATGTGGAATAAATTAATATTTAATTAATTAAGATTTATTCTTAATTATGGAATAGATAATTAATTTAATATTTACATATAATATTTTCTATAATAATTAGGATTAATTCTAATTTAATTTGTTCCGATAATTATATTCATTAACTGAACTGGACTTAATTAATTAAAACCAGTGTGTTAGTGGGATAGGGATAAGTGGCCCCCCTTCTCCTATAAATAAGGAGAAGGAGATTCTGCAAAACCTAATTCTCATTCATACTGAGAGGCGCCAGTTTTCACAGAGTGGAGAAAGAGTTCCAGGTTCCAGAGTTCCGAGATGCCCACAAAATCAGAGAACTCGGAGAAAATGGAACATCTCAGTAATCTAGACCGGTAGATTACTCCGTCTGCGAATCAAAGGTATAATATCTAAACTCGTTTGTGTGATGTAATTGCATGAGAATTATCATACCCAATTCAGATCTAGTGGGGGAAGGAACGCTTTCAAGCAGCGTATCCAACAATACGGAAGTGGGTGATCTGTTGGAAACTCTTAGAAAATTCTTTTAAGTTAAAGTTTTATTAGCAGCTCGTTTAAGAGAATGTATGCACAATGTATGAAGGTGACTGTAAGTAAAAGAGATAGAGAGAGAACGACACAACCAATTTTTATCGTGGTTCGGGAAACTTCCCTATGTCCACGTCAGATTCCGTCGAATTTGAAAAATCCCTTTAACCTTTGGATTCACCTATCTGTTGCTTATACTAGCTGAGCACCAGCCTCAATTTCTGTCAGTTCCTCGACAAAAATCAAGCACGAGTTTCAGGTCGTGACCCTTACAACCTTCTTACAAAACTTGCTAAATAAAAACAAACGTGTTAATTCACTTGCAGAGCTTGATCTTCTCAACAATGGTGGAGCGAATTAGAACTTCTTCTTCTTCTTCTTCACAAAATGAACTTGAGTGAGGAGAGAGTTTCTGAGGAGTTCTTGTAAACGCTTCAAAAACTCGAGATTTTTCCATAATCAGAAATCTTGAGTATCAACACTTGGGAATTCTCTAGGCTTTTCGAGTGTTGAAGTTGCTATGAAAGCTTGAGATTTCTGCAGAGTTTCGGCTCTTAGAATGAAATTCCCGTACACAGCTTCTGGAGAGGCTAAAGTATTTATAGGCATAGTTTTTGAATACTAGCTGTTGGGGTGTCAGAACTAGCCGTTAAGACTAACATACTTCTAGTCGTTGGGATCGGTCCACTTTGGCAGCTAATGTGGCATTCAGCAGAGCAGCACGACCTCGAGCAGTAGGGTAACCAGCACACTTGAGATCTTCCAAGCAGAACAACTGGTCTTCTACAACATATTGACTAAGGAGCAGGGTACCCATATCGATCTCCTATAGGCCAGCTCGTTAACACGATCTTGACTTAACCTTATCAATCTGTACTATCAATCTTATACAAAACCAGATCGCTCCTATCAATCTCTACTCTAGAAAAGAGTAAAAAGTCTAAGTGTGGTTTCAAATAATATCATCAAAATCAACTGCAGAGGGTTCCCAACACTGTCAAAATATGGTGAAGGAAGATGAAATGTTTTTGTCTTTTCTATTTTCCCTTATAGATTAAGTGAAGAATTCGATACAATTAAACTATTTTCCTTTATTAATGTCATCAATTTAGGTTAAATTCTCCTAAAAAAGGTTAAATTAGGGGAAAAAACATACTACCTCCATCCCACTTATTAGTCCATATTTTTGTTTTGGTCCGTTCCACTTATTAGTCCACTTTCCTAAAATGGCAAAAATTTGTGGCTACAATTAACTCTCTCTCCTTAGAATTGATTACAACCACATATCTTACATTGTATTGACTATTGTTCCAAAAGCAAAGTGGACTAATAGGTGGGATGGAGGTAGTATTTCTTAATATACGTGTTCATGGCTTCATGCTTAGGACGACTTAAATTTAAAAAAAAAAAAAGGAGTATAACATTTGATATAGGTTATATATTTATTGAAAATATTACAAAAAAATTCATACCTTCAAGAAATGGTTATACCTTGTACTTTCCAGAAATTTATCGATGTTAGATCTGGGATAGGGATCTACAAAACAACATAGGGATTTCAGGAGTAAGAGGGAAGGATGGACACCTTCACTCAACCCAGCTTACAGGAAGTTTTCCAGCGTGGCTATAACTCCGATATCTACAAAACAGGATTCGGGGGGAGGTTCCCCAAGGATGAGACTCCAATGCTCAAGTCAGTAAGCGGTTGTGGAGGTTGTGAGGCTTCTCCGGTGAGAGAAGACTCTAAGGAAATAGTTGCAGTGTGGAAGTGAGTGTGTGGAGAGCTCGAAAGAGATTCTTCAATGAATGTCTTGGAGCTCTCAAGTGAAGTGGTAGAGAATGAATGAATGTTACCTTGAGTGTGAAGAAAATGAACTATTTATACCTGTGAAGTGGGCGAGGGCAATGCTGCCTTTTCCTTAGGGTCTTGAGGGCACGATCGTCTTTTAACAGGAGACAAAGTAATCATATGACTACAATGTTGTCTCTGCGCTGCAGTAAAAATGAAGGTGTTACCCAATTAGAAAGAGCAATGTAAGGTGGTCTTGTACATTAGTTATAGGAATGTCATAGTCGCTCAGGCTATGATCCATATGTGTGTGATGATCACGTGTGCTCAGATCCCATTCAGGACTTGAGGCGAGTTTCTGGGTTCTACTCATTAACATATTCTTAGGGTGTGTTTGGTAGTCATGTTATCATGAAACATGGTTTATCTCAGGTAATCCATGTGTTTGGTAGCCATTTTAGTTTATCATGGAAGCCCGTATTTTTGATTGGGCCCGGGCTACAAACACTGTAGCCCTTTAGTATATGTATCGTGCCTCTCCCCCCTGATTATACATTGTTCTAGTAGAATAAGCTAATTCATCCCTTTTTACCCTTTCCATGCTCCAAGAACAACAACATGGGTTTCTTCACCCCTAGATCGGAAACCCCTCTTCTCCGCCGCTTGCACCGCCGCGCAGAGACTCCGCCACCCACTTGTCTGCCCTCTGTGCACCGGCTATGGCCGACGACGGCCTCGAATTTTCTGTAGCGGCGATTGCCTTCGTCAAAATTGAGGTTGGCCTTGCTGCAGAGCTTCTCTTCCGGTGGCACCGCCGCAATTGACGACAATCTCTTCGGCGTGCCACGGAGCTTAGATTCTGATTTTAAATTCGATTTTTTGATTCTAATGAAGGCATCCGACAGAGGGGAGAGACGCATGGCATGGCAGAGGAATTAGGAATTTGGGAAGTGTTTCATTCTTGGTTTTTGGATTCTGAAGAAGGTGTATTTCATTCTTGATTTTCGGATTCCTATGTTTTGGATTCTTAATTTTTGGATTCTTGATTTCGGAAGTGTTTCTCGATTTTGGAAGACTTCAGTAATTCTCAGAAATTAGGAATTAGGGATTCAATTATCAATTAGGAATTAGTGATTCGATAGAAATTAGGAATTTTGATGCTTTAGAAATTAGGGATTCAATTTTGATGCTTCAAAATTTAGGAATTTTGGAGGGTTAAATTTGTCATTTTAATTTGTAATTATTGTACTATACTCTCACTTTTTTTTTTTTTTTTTTTTCATGGTTTTATCATGGTATATAAAATCTGAAGGGTACCTAAACATCACCATATTTTTTCCTTATCTCATCATCCCTACCAAATAGGGCTGCAAACGAGCCGAGCTACTCGAGAGCTATTCGGAGTTCGGCTCGATAAAAGTTCGTTCGAGTTCGTTTAGTGAAGCTCGTCAATTAAACGAGCCGAGCTTGAGCACGAGAGTATTCAGCTCGTTAGCTCGTGAACGTGTTCGCTAACTGATTTAGTATGAAAATATAAAATTATTAGTATACTATGACTTGTATTATATACTATGATTAGTACTAATTATCTTATTAACTCTATTTGTTATAGAACATGATTAATATTATCTTATTAATGTGAATAAAATCATCTATTTTCAAAGAAATAATTAATATTTTAAATATAAATTCAAATTTAGAAAGTCTATTATGGTTCGATTAGGGCTCGAATAAGCTCGTGAGACTCGAAGTATTCGGTAAACAAAATTCGATACTCGACTCGATAATAAACGAGCCAAACCTGAGCACGACAGTGTTCGGCTCGACTCGGCTCGATTGCAGCCCTACTACCAAACAAGCACTTAGTGTTTTGGAGATATATTAGCTCTGGCAGAATGCATTAGCTCTGTCTTCTTTGTAAGTTCTGGAGCGTCGGTCCCTCATCAGAATCAGGAGGGGATTCGGATGAATGGTATGAGGTTCTGGGAAGATCCGGGTTCTGCCCATGAACCCAAAACCCTTGGTGAGGATTCTTTGACTATTTCTAAGTGTTTGAACACTAAGACATTCGCCACATGTCGTGCTGTGATTGGAATACTCGAGAAAGCTAGTTTTTATCCCTAACAAGCGTCATCTAGCACGAGACGGAAGGCGTATGATTTATGTATTTTTAACAAATTAACCTTTTAATTTATTTGATGATCGTGACTACTTTAAATAATTTGTTGCTTTTTTATTTATGAGAAAAAATTATATAATTATTGAATAGAGAAAATATTTTTATATTCAAATTTAAAAGTAATTAAGAACAATCTATTAAAAATATTTAAATATTGAGTATAACCTTTAATTTATTATTTTTTGAATTATGTATATTAAGAAGAATATCACTTAGTGGCCGCCACATTATGACCGAATATCATTATTGTTAGATTAATTCCTTGAAAATAAACTATGTCAGAGTATTTAGGACTTATTTTGTTTTCGTGACTATGTTAGCATTAATTAGAAGCCCTGTTAAGTTTTCCAATGAGATTGGATATGGGGTTAGCTTACTTGCTACGATATATCTCGTACTATTGCGAAAACCTAGAGTACACTTTTAGATTGAATAAATTTTGGTACAATTGCCTGGAAAACTTTAGGCATTTACTTATTAGTAATACGTGAGTTTATTTTTATTTTATTTTATTTTATTTTATTTTATTGTATTTTTAGTAATTAGTGTTTTGTGCCGTTTTATTAAGTGTTTGTTTAGTTTTAGTTTGTTTTTCTTTTCTTTATTTCCGTTTTCTTAGTTTAGTGTTCGTTCAGTGTTCGTTTTCTTTAGTTTAGTACAGTAGTATTTATTTTCTTTATCCATCTTAGTTTAGAAGGGTCTATTCAATTGGGATTCTATTGGATTTTTTTGGACTTTCGAAATGCTATATATTTAAAAAATTCATAGACTCCATACAGAATTTGGCTAACTTTTCCTATGATTTTCATAGACTTGATAGGATTTTGAAACACATATTTTTGCTAGATTTCCTATGCGGCTCAAATCAGCTACGAGTGAAACCACGTCGTATCGCATACAAAATATGTTTAATTAAAAAAATCACCAACTTTTATTATTATTTTTTATTTAAAAAAAAGAGCAATTCGTCATTCTCAGTTCCTTATCCTCTCTTAAAATTAAAAAGAAGAAAAAAAATCACCCTCCGCAGCACATCTCTTCCACCATGACCGTCGCCGTAGTGTCGTCATCAAGCACCCAATGCAACTGCCGCATCTGCCCTTGCCCCCTACTCTCCCCGCCTCTCGCTCTCATTTCCATCCCCCTCCCCCTCGTTTCTATCTCTCTCTTGCGGTGGGACCGCCACCGCACTGACAATGACAGTGAGAAGCTACCTCAGATTCGTCGGCGTTCAAATCCAGCGACCCTCCGCCGTACGCCGCCATGGACGCGTAACTATCGCTGTCATCAACATTGCAACCATCTTTTCTCAACTTCTTCTCCATCACAGATCTCTTCTTCTTACAAAGCAAACTTATCCATACACATAGCTTCAACCATACACAATAGAAGAGCATCAAAAGATTTATGTAATAGCTTTGGTTTTTTTTTTTCTTTTCTTTTTCTGAGCAAGGGTAGTACCTATTTTAAGAAGAAGAACGAATGTTTTTTTTCCTCTGTCCTTCCTTTGAAAGAATTTGTAGAAATCTGTAGTGTTTAGAAGAGATTTTACATAGTAATATCTATTCATATTTTTAAAAGATAATCAAAAAGAATCCGTAGAGTTATTAAATCCATAGACGGTTGAATATCTAAAAAAAATTTAAGACTTTTAAAAATCCGTATTGAATACCTCATAATTTTTAAATTTTTTTGAAAATTCGGATTGAATACCCTCAAACTTTAAAGTCTAAAAAAATCCTTTAAATTCCATAACCAATACACCCCCTTTAGTCGTGCATGTTTATTTTCATTTGTTTATTTCGTTTTCATTAGTTTGGTGTCAGTTTAGTTTATTATTATTATTATTGTTGTTGTTGTTGTTTTTTTTTTTTTTTCCCTTTCTCTTTGAAGTTGCGTTTGATCTGTTTGTTATTTTCATGAGGGAAAATTTGAACAGCCTGTGCTTGGAGAAGAACATGAATAAATGGCTGTAAATCCTCGACAAATGAAGGAGTTGGCTCGTCCGGCGATCTGTCACGACCGCACTTTACTAAGGATAGCTAAGACGGGAAACCGTGACTAGGAGTTGGATAAAAAAAGTGGGAAAAAAAAGGGAAAACGACTTGTTACTCAGTAATTAGCAAAGTGAACAATTGAATAGACTCGATCAATAGAAACTTGCAAGACAAACAAGTTACGAAGAAGCCCGAGATTCAAGTGTTACATGATCATCTTAGAGAAATAACCATATAAAGTCAAATATAATTCAAGTTCATAAAGGAATACGAGTAGAGTAGTTCTCGATTTACTGGTTCATGAAGTCAGTTAAACATAATTATCTAAATAAGATAATAGAAGCGTACAGCGGAAGTCTTTAAAAAAATAGATACATATATGAAGATATGTATCTCTTTCTGAACCGAATTCAAAAGATGAACGAATCTCCTCTCAACACTGCAGCCCTTGCCACCTCGCTCAACCTGCAAGTTTTTGAAAATACGAGCAGGGCTGAGTACTTGATGTCCTCCGTGGGGTTATGCCCAAAAATAATTTTAGTAAAATAATCACCAATCATGCATTTCACCGTTATCACAAGGTTTTATCAAAATACTTGTGTAATAAAAATACTTTGTGTCGATAAACAATTGGAGTGCAAACTCCCTATTTTCTTCCACACTTGTATTATCCATATCTATAAGTACACCGGCAAGGTGGCCACCTCACCGGACGTTTCCATGCATAACCGGCCCACCTTTGGAGCACACAGTCACGACTTCGTGTACACATAACCTGGCTAGCGACTTTTATCTAACTCAGGCTCGATCGATATAACGTTGGCAATCCAACACAGATAGGCTTCACACATAAAACCACAAATATTTTATGCATGAAAGGGTTTTGAGTCAACTTGCTTTATTTTCAAAACATGCTTCATTATAGAAACATTATAATTTTCTTTGTAATAACACCCACCTGATTGCGAAGTGATAGATCGGCTCCTGGTTTCTTCTTCACGTTCCTCGACTCTCGTCTCTTGCTTGACCTTTAGGGAAAAATCTCATTTTAGAAGATATTATAGTTGTAGAGAAATAGTATGTTATTCCTAGTTCGAAGTATTTCTCTTTTTTTTAGTCTTGTATCTCATTAGAGTTTTAGAAAATCATATCCGCTTCTAGTTCGTATCGCGTCTTAGAAATATATTGTTTGAGAGGGTAGGGAAGTCCAACCGAAAAGTTTGGCATGGCCTTGACGGTCAATAAGTCTACTTGATAATTCTAAATTATCAAAACCAGCTAAAGTCGACTAGTTCAAATGAGAACTCAAATTCTCCGTTCGAACTAGTCCTAAGACTCGATCAAGACACTTAACAAAGCAGTAGAAGGTCCGTCATATGAAAAACAAGTTCAAAGAGGCTCTAACCTCGCATAATTTCATTATTCGTAATATAATAATAAACTAAAAATACTTCAATCTCATACTTATATCAAAATCATTGGTGAACATGATTCTATACTTAGAATATTTTAGGCAGACTCTAGTTGACCAATTTTGAAATGTGAGCTATGAATATAAAGCTGAGACATCAAGAAATGTATTCCATGTTACAAGGTTGTGGAGATAAACAACATAACATGTTCAAAAGCAAAGTGAGTTGGAAGTTGTAACCATTAAAATATGGATTTGAAATTTGGAAACAGAGTTTCCAGCAGAATAGATAGACTGACTTCGAACGGCCATAACTTGCTCATTTCTTGGCCATTTCTAGAGATCAAACTAGAGGATTGAAGTTCAAATCTTAAGGAACAACTTTTATGTTATACCCGTCTGCATTTGGACAAGAAACATGCTCAAAAACATGAATTACAGACGAGGACACTAGCTATTTTCCGGTAACAGTCATTTGGACAAATCAACTTTGAATCGATGCTACGAGCATATACGTGCTTGGATTGGGAGGAAATTTTACCACATTATTAAAGACATACTAGGCTACAACATATCGAAAATTCAGATCAAACGAAGCACGTTTGGTCATTGAAAAATGGCTCGTACAGAAGCTGAAAATCGTATGCTGGAATTTGACAGGTTTGATACATGAATTTTGAGTTAGGATATCTCCCTCGTTTCTTAGCCAAATTGGGCGAGTGAACTATCAAAAATGAAGTTCAGAAAATAAGGAACAACTTTCTAGTTATACTTTTCTTCATTTGAGCAAGAGAAAAGTTTTGAAACAGAGTTGGAAGTGAAGGCAGTGATGCTGCCCTGTTTCAAAATTAAGCAAATGGGTACCTCTACTTCGAACTCTCACCGAGATCACATACGAACTCGGATGGAGGCCTGTGAGATATCAACGGAAAGATGGAAGAACGCTCAAATACATCGATGAAAAAGGGAGGCAGAAGCTGTTCGTCGGAATTTCCAGATTAGACATACAAACTTTGAAAAATCATAGTAAATTCATACGAGCTCCGATTTGAGTGAACGAGATATGTATAGAAGGCTAATGGAACGTACTTCAACATGGAAGAAGAATCAATGTCAAATTTTAAACGAGTTGTTCTCAGTTTAGCCCGCAAGTGGGCTGTTTTCCAAATTTCAAAAGAGATGAGATGTGAATTTCAATTTGTCATAACAGATGCATATGGACTCAGATTGAGACGAAATTTTGGCTACGAACAGCTGAGAACATGATCTACAACTTTCATTTAGGACTTGAAAAGAGATAAGGTCAAGAACATGCTTGGAAACGCTGAACAGAATGTGCAGACAAGATGTTCGATAAAATGCCCGAATTAAAAACGTGAAGAATGCTTACGGGTTTGACTCTAGAACATCTTAAAACATCATTTGAGCTCAAGAATATGAAGAATAACCAACTTAGAGACTTATACAGAGGCTGGACAAGTTCGATTCATGAAGAAACAAAAATATTTCCATCGATCAATACATGAGTCATTTCTCATTTGAAGAGTGGAACAAGAATTCATCAAGATTAAGAGTACTCATGGACTTATACATGCTAGAACGAAAATAGATCTTCATCTCAATGTTATAAGAATTCACTCTAGACTTCATTTCTTATTCGAAACATCAAGGATGAAGTGAATTTACCGATTGAAAAAGGGGAAAATCGAAGCTCGACTCTAAGCTTCAAAGTCCGACTCTTGCATGAGGTCCTTGCACACCCTTGATCAATAATCTATTGCCATATCTTGAATCCTTGCTTGATTTGATGAAGATTTCCAGATTTTCGTGAAGGGTGATGGAGGAGAAGTGTCGTTTCTTGGAAGAGGAAGTGGCGTCGGCAATGGTGGAATAGAAAGAAGGAGCCGGCGTGAGGGGGAATGAAATGGAGGAGATGAAAATGATGAAGAATGAGTGGGATGGCTAAAGTGTTAATCTCCATTTACTAAATTGTGTGGTAGAGTGTAAAGGTGGGGTGGGTAATTCTAATCCTTGAATTAATACTAAATTAAACTAGTATCTAGTTTAGACTAGGTAAAAATATCTTATCTTATTTTCGTAAAATATTTACAGCTTAACATTCTCTGGAAATCATTTCGGGTAATTTCTTGTCTTGCCATAATTACTTCATTCTCAAAATTCTCGAGATTTCATTGGAATAAAAATTCCAACATATTATAAAAAATTTCCATAAGCTCATTTTCTTCCGTGCTCGATCCCAAATACTCAAAAAAATTTATTTCCTCATTCAAAATTTCAAATTTTCCAAATACGGATTTTTACGGCTATTACACGATCAGAGCAGCAGCATCACCAATTGTTTTGTTAAAACCGTAGTATAGTAACTAGCCGGATGTATAGAAATACATCGTAAATGAAGATTACAATGTGAATAAAAATACGAACTAAAAGTCGAGTCGAGGAAAACCCTCTTTCCGCAAGACAAAATACGCCCCGGTAGTGCTCTCCAAAGATTAAATGGCTTCGTCTCGTATACAGCAGCATCACAGAACCTAGGAGCTCCAGCGAACTAGAGAGAGGCGAGGAAATTGCTCGGAAATGGAGAAGGAAATCTAGGAGCTCCGGCGAACTGGAGAGTGGCGAGGAAAGAGCTCAGAAATGGAGAAGGAAAAGAATGCAGATGCAGGGAGAGATGCTTTCGATTTTTATTTTATTTTATTTTTATTTTTTTGTGTGCTCTACAATGCCTTCATGTAGACCTATTTATAGGCTGCTCACACAAGAGGAGATTTGAATGTCATAATGGCATTAATCAGCAAAAATGGCTGTTACCGTCGATTTTGAGTTGGTGGAGTGAAGGCTGAACGTAACAGCCCGTCAAGACGAACCTGGACAAGCCTTCGGACAGATTCATTCGAATTTGAATAGCCAGACACGTTGGGCTTTAGTTGGATATGAATCGGGCCGCTTGGGAGGCCCATTTGCCTTCATTTTGGAGGTCCAAAAAATTAAGCCCACGAACAAGCCCTAAGACCACCACCCAAGGGACCAATTGCCAAGATCCAAGTCCAATGCCACGAAACCCGAGGCCGAGGCCCGAGCCCAGCCGGCCGGCCGTGCCGTGTGTGTTCAAGAAAGCCCAACCTCTAACTTATCTACTTAGCACACTTGATACTTATCTCACTTGTTTAAACACATTTAAACAAGTATACACATTGATATATAATCAATTAGGTATAATTTCTACTTCATTAAATAATGAACTCCACCAAACTACAACCTTTGAACATTTATATCTCACTCACCGGAAATCAGTTTTGAGCATATAAATATACCACGTTCATCTACTTCGTGAGTAGATCAATAATCTAATATTTAATTTAATATATAAATTAAATATTAATTATTATTTATTTGGTCAAAAACCAAATTTCCAACAAGTTTTAAGCCAGACAACAAGAAATTGTGAACTCAAGAACATCCACTTCAACCAGTTGCCTACCTTCTATGGGATGCTATCGGGAGATGTTTTGAATTTCATATGAGAATTCTATATACGCAATCGTGCAAACATTTCCATACACCCTCAAGAACATGTCAAGACCTGATTCATGTCTCTGGCACCGAATTCATTGCAAACATGGGATGCAAATACATTCTCTTTTAATGAAAGTGACCGAACAATCATTTAAAAATCATTCATCCGTGCTACTTAACTTGTTATTAATATAAGTCATTTCGGAAGATACTCTCTCGATACTTGCAGTAGCAACCTAAAAAGTCGAGCAAAAACACTATATGATAAATCACATGTCTATTTGTCACAAGTCTCAACAAGTTTCATTTAAATAGAACAAATATCAATATATACATATATATATATATATATATAATATGAAAATCCATCTCCATCCTATGTGGAATGTTCTCAATTTTTTGTGAATATTTTCTTAAATTCTCGTGACTTTGACTTTATTAGGTAATAATTTAATCAAGTTATATATACCATATTATAATATATCTCCAACATATTTTTGATATCTTTTACCTTGTATGTATATTAAATTAAATCCAATAATCGGAAAATTAAAATATGCACATGGTAAATGTAACAACCCGATTTTTCAATTCACTTGCAATGTTATTTTAAATGTGTTTCATTTAAATTTGATTATTTGTGTTTTAATATAGTCTAAGTCGTGCCCGTAGATATATAAAATTAAATTTTATTTAGTTAATTTTATTTAAAAAGTGTTTTTCATTTAGAAACTTATTAGAAATGGGTTTTTATTTAAGAAAATGCATGCATTTCATTCATGTACATTTAGACGTACAAGTGTTAAAAAAATGTTTATTGTATTTTTAGCCTTACGTTTCTTTATTTTTATTTATTTATTTATTTTAAAATATTCTTATCTCACCACTCACGGTGGGAGTTGGAAGAGGGAGAAAGGAAAAATATGATTTATGTTAAAGAGTCCCACGTTTGGGAAAAAACTAAAATTTTAGATTTGAAAATTTATCTTTGAACCCTATTTCCTTATAAGTATAAAAGGAGTTTTCAAATAAAGATTTTCTTACGGTTCCAACAAAAACTGCTTCAGGTTCTTTCTCTACCATTTTCTTCAACTTTCGATTTTTGAAAGGTTTTGCAAATTCTGATTTGGTAATATTATTACTTAAAAGTTTTAGCGGTGATTTCTTATGTGAGGTAAATTTAATTATTTTCTTTTACTTTGATGCTTTTGGAGTAATCTTGTAGATTCGTATTTCATCATATTGTATATCCAGGCCCGGTCCTCGGCCTAGGCGAGGGGTGCGGCCGCCTAGGGCCTAAGTCAGGAAAGGGCCCCAAAAAAATATTTATAGTAGCATTAAATTTATGGTCATTGTTTTTCATTTTTCTCTTAGGCCCAACTGGAAAAGGCCGCCCCAAAATAAATCTGTGATGAGTATTTGTCATCTCTCTTATTTATGGGACACACTTGGGTCAGCCGGAGGCACCGTGCGGCCGGACTAAAATAATGACATTTTTATTCATATAGATTGACACTTTTCTGTATAAAGATTGACACTTTTAAAAATTGTCATTTTATTTGTAAAATAATTATGTTAAAAATTGGCACTTTATTCATATAGATTGACACTTTTTTATATAAAGATTGACACTTTGGGCCCGGCCGCACGGTGCCTCCGGCTGACACAAGTTTTTGTCCTTATTTATTTGCCTAATCTCCCCTTTATGTCTCGTTTCTCTTTCTACATAGGTTTTCGGAATATATGTTGTCTTTTATTTTATTTATTAATTCATTCTTATTATGACATCATATCAGTAGTAGTATTATATAGTTTCTCCACAATCTCTACATACTTTATATAGTTTCTCTACAAATTCTATTTGATTCTTTTAGCATTAAGTTCTGGTTTTCTATTTTTTATTTGTTTAGAGCATTTAAGGAATTTATTTATTTCATGTTTATAAACCTGTTTTTATATATTTGGAACTTGTAAGACATATTGCACACATATACAAACCTCTATTTGTTTTTTTTTTTCTTCTTTTTTTAAGAGTTTTTTTTTTTCTTTTTGTGCATTAGTATACACATGTATGTATTTGGATTTTCTTTTTTCTTTTTCTGTAGGAGTTTTTTTTTTTTTTCTTTTCTTTTTATGAATTAGTATACGTACATATGCATATATCCGTTTACCTAAGTGTTTTTGTGTATACATGTTATACTACATTATTTGTATTTATTTTTCTTAATTTTAGATCCATTGCATTGGCAAAAAAAAAAAAAAAACATTTTAAAAGGGCCAAATTTTTAATTTTGCCTAGGGCCACTAAATTATCAGGACCAGGGCTGTGTATATCCATGTTTTTCCACTCATGTTTCAAACGTATAGAATTCTGAAAATATAGATTTGGAATTTGTCCTTTGAAATTATTTGAAAATTTAGGAAATTTCGATATACATATTAGGCTCAAATCCGGAGTTCGATTTTTAATTGATTCATGTTTTCTTTGAAAAGATTTGTTTTTAAATAAAAATTAGTTGATGTCAGAGAAAGGGGAAAAACTTCGAATTTGTTTACTTTGTTGATAAAGAAGTTTTCTTCAAAAGTTTATCGTTTCTGTCCCTTTAGTTTCACTTTCGCATGCAATTAGTTTAGTTTTGTCTAATATTTGGTAATGTTTTTATTAGAGTTTTGATTAGTAAAATTTATTTTCATGTGCATCCAAAATCGTACTTACATATATATACATATATTTATAGATTTGGATTTATAAATATTTAGGTGCGGCGCGACTATGACTAAGACGTTGAGTTCGTTTTAAGTTTGTTTGAGTCACTTTCAAGTTCAAATTCAAGGTATGAGTTCTTACTTAACTTTATGCGTTGATTTGAGTTTGTCTCTTTTAATATCATGTGACTGATGTATGTTTATTTGACATTACGTGTTGAACAAGACCGTTAATTTCAAGTTGTCCATTTGACTTTGTTCACACTCATTGGCATATCATGTTGATTTTAATATACATACGTGTGCACTCTATTTTATTAAACTGGACAATCTCGCATATTGCCCACACTGAGTATATTCAAGTATGCTCATCCCGTTATTTAACAGTTTCAGGTGATTGAATTTGGAGGTGCGTGGAAGGTTGAATGGCGAGTCGAGTCAACTTAGGATTTCTCATTTCTTGCATTTCATATAAGAAGTAATTTATGATTTATAGACTTGGATTTCTAGTTTATGTTTGTTTCGGTTGAACTTCGTTTGTGAAAGATGTTCTTGTTTGCTTCATGGTTTCTCTAGTGAAATGGTTTTATCTCCATCAAAAAGTAATTGTGATGTTGTTTGTTCATTTGTTTTGGGAAAAAGATTTGGATATTTAATAAAATTCCTAGGTTTTATGTTTTCAAGTTATTTAATTAAAAGTTTTATATTCATGAAGATTTTCATTATAGTAAGAAAAAAAAATTATTTCAGATTTCCGCTGCAAATGTTACTAAATTTTACGTTTAGCATTTTTATTTATATCAATATATTATACGTTCCGTTGCGCATTCGAAGCACCACATTAATTCATATGCATACGTGGCATCACCTACGGCCTCCATTCCTATTTATCTAAAATTTGAATTTTTATACATATTATTATTATTATTATTATTATTATTAAATTATTATAATCTACTTATATCGAACCGGCCGGTCCGTCCGGTTCATCGAATCGGCAACGATTTTGAAGAACTGGCCGGTTCAATATAATTATGAGGATTGGAGGATTCGAACCCAAGATCTCTCACATGATAGCTATGTCTTATACCACTACACCACATCACTAATTAATGTTATTTAATGTAATTTGTTTTAGTTATATTGCTAATCAAACTCTTCCCTTTTATATTTTCCCTTCATCATTGTTGGCTATTGGTTATTGCAAGCATTTGCTATTTTTCTTGCAAATACGATAGTTGTTTGAGTTTACAAAAATATTAATTAACAATTTACATCCTCTATCCATTCTCTATTCCCTTCATAGTTCTCTTATTTATATGTTAATCTTTAATATTAATACTAACCATGTAACTATATTTTTATTATAGATAAAATGTATTTAGAGATAAAGTGTATTTTTTTATCAGGCACACACAACACACGCACTCGAGGTGACTCGAACCCCCGACCTCTTGGTTGGAGGGGAAGCGTCTTATAAGTGTATTGTTTAATATTTTAATGGAATAGATTCAAAAATATATATTGATAGTTGATGTTAAATAGTAAATCTTCAGGTTGTTTTCGAGCTTGAGTTAAAATAATTTGGCTCTAGCATAACTTCAATTTTAAGGTGGCCCATTGGCCAATTTTATTTTTTTTTGAAATTATTTTAATATGTATCAATAACTACGTTTGTCAAATTTTAATCGATTTTAAGATGGTCCGCTAGCCAATAAGTTTTTGAAAATTTCATTTCGAGTCGATCAGACTTAATTATTTTTGAGTTAAAATATTTTGACCATAACCATACTTTTATTTATAAATGGCCCGTTGGCCAAGAAATTTTTGAAATATTTTTACTATATATCGATTTCTATGCATGATAGTCAGATTTTTATAACAAAATATATATTTTTTTAACTAAAGATACTTGACGATATATTAACACAAAATCAGCATCGTTTCAAAACTTTCGGTTAACTAGACAAACCCTTCATGCTATTATAGAGATTTTGAGATATAAGGTTTGAAATTGCTTTAAGATGTTAGTATTATGATAATTAGTTAAATTTGACAATTATAGCTAAAAGAATTTCAAAAACTTATCGACCAACGGGCCACCTCAAAATTGATTTTGTGTTTAAAAATTAAAAATATACATTGTTACAAAAAAATGACAATCATAGCTATCGATATATACTAAAATAATTTAAAAACTTATTGGCCAACGGGCAACTTCAAAATCAAAATATTGTTAGGGCCAAAATATTTTGAACTTAAAAACAGTTTAACACGATCAACCCGAACTAAAAATAGCCCAAGCATAATTAGGATGGCCTAGAAATGGTTGAAATGATGCTCATTTTATGTTTGATATATTGTCAATTGATTTTGAGGTGGCCCATTGGCCAATAAGTTTTTGAATTTTTTTTAATTGATGTTGGTGGACTCGAAGACAGGTGGCTCTTCCAAGCCTGAACATGGGGATGCGAGATGTGCTAAGGACAAGGGAAAAGGTTGGAAGAAGAAGGTTCTCAACGACCCAACGCTGGTGGTGTGGCGAGTCACGCTTCGGGGGCGGGAGCAAGCTTCGCGGGTGCTTTATATGTGATGGAGACTCGATCCTATAATTGTCAAATTTTTATAACAAAATGTATATTTTTAAGCGGAAGGCTTACGTGGGGAGAAATTAAATGTTGTGGTCGTTGAATCCGTAGAGGAGGAGGCTTGAGACAACACGATGCAATATATTTCGGGTATCCAAATGTTGGATGAGGATTAGGAAATGCCGAAAGTGGGCCGTAGAGAGCCTGGGAAGGACATGGCGATGAAACAGCCAAGTGTGGGCCGTGGTGTGCTCACGTATGCAAAAGTCTTGGCGGGAGCTGCGTCAAGCAACGGCCGTGGTGTGCCACAATAACTCGCTTGTGGTGAGCAAGTTGTTGTTGAAAATGAATCGAAGACAAGAGGCTAATCCCACATGATGAGGATGTCGTCGAGTTTTGGGTGGGGGAGGTTGGTTAGACCTCTAAATCGGTAGATGCAGCAGGTGAGCCTAGCCACGGGAGACTATATCCAATTTTGAGGTGGCCCATTGGCCAATATATTTTTTCCTAGATCGGCGGACACAGTAGAAGCGCCTAGCCACGGACGACTCATATTCGATTTTGAGGTGGCTCATTGGCCAATATATATTTTTGAAATTCTTTTAGTATGTATCGATTGCTATAATTGTCAAATTTTTATAAAAAAATGTATATTTTGAATTTAAAACACCTGAGAATATATTAGACACAAAATTAATTTTGAGGTGGCCCATTAGCCAATAAATTTTTGGAATTCTTTTAATATGTATGAATAGCTATAATTGTTAAAATTTTATAACAAAAGTGTATATTTTCAATTTAAGACACTTCACAATAAATTAGAAATAAAATAAGAATCGTTTCAACAAATTATCATAATACTACCATCTTAATAAATAATAATAAAATAATACCCCGTCGAATTTCGACGGGATACAAGCTAGTTATGGTGTAGTAAATATGCACAAAATTATAGTGCGGTGCCACCAAAAAATATTAGCTTCTGTTTTCTACAAAAATTTGAATGTTTTTCTTGAAAAATTAAGCGCATCACCATCTTTTGGTAAATAATAATAATAATAATAATAATAATAATAATAATCGCTTATTGCCTTATTAATTGGACCGGTAATTAATTTCTTATTTTGGTCGATTAATATAACAATTCGATTTGAAGATGCCAAAATGATTAAATCTTTCAATTTAACATCAAATATATATTTGCCTCATGCACTTTACT
The DNA here is from genome assembly GCA_001642375.2 of Mentha longifolia. Classification (NCBI taxonomy): domain Eukaryota; kingdom Viridiplantae; phylum Streptophyta; class Magnoliopsida; order Lamiales; family Lamiaceae; genus Mentha; species Mentha longifolia. Next base: position 16,829,712 of record CM038118.1, read on the forward strand.
ATTTTATTAATAATTAATAAATACGACGACTATCCGAAAAAGGTTTGACATTCAATATAAATACAAATACCCTATAAATATTATATTTGCAATGGATAATCCAAACAACGGACGACTTCATATTCACAAATAGGGGTGAGCACGGGTCGGTTAAAAACCGACCATGCGGTTTTTTATCGAGTCGGTTAACCGTTATAAATTAAAGAATAAAGACCAAAAACCATGAAAGCGGTTAACCTAAATATCAAACTGGTTAACCGTTTATCTAACGATTAACCATAAATAAAAGAAATATTCTATTTTCTATAGTTCATAATAGGAAAATTCGAAAGAATTCATATCTTAGAATATACATGCAAAATAAATAATTTACAAAAATTAAAAAATAATGAAATTAAATTGCATAATCCTAATAGAATAAGCTTTGCCATAACTTAAACTAACAATCGAGCTACCTTCAATTGCTTATTAACTTTTGGCTCCATCAATACTTAGAATCGGGTGATCTTCTCTCAAACTTTGTTAGTAATATCTAATAAATAAATATATATATATATATATATATATATATAAAATATAATATGTATATATATAAAATCATATATTTATTTAATTGGTACCGGTTCGGTTAACCGCCGGTTTTTTAGGCATAGAAACCGAAACCGAACCGTTAGAGTCGGGTTTTAAAAATTAGAAATAAAAACCGAACCATACGGTTTGGTTACCCATATTTTCGGATCGGGTTCGGTCTGGATAGTAGGTCGGTTCGGTTTCTCAGTTTCTTATGCTCAGCCCTATTCACAAATAATGGGCGGCTTCATATTCAAATGAATATATAACCACTCGACTTGAGAAATGCAACTCAACAAATGTTATTTCTCAAAATAGTTGACTTAAACAGCGGGAGACTTTTGAAATAAATATAATCAGTCAAAAAATATTACTTAAAAATGCATACAACTGCCAACAAATGTTACCTTCAAATTGTTGAACCAAACAACGAGTGGTTAGGCATCAAAACGAAAGCTGAAAAAAAATATCATGACTAAATCTATTTTTCTACATGTATGACGAACATCTTGAAGAATCAAAATTTGAATAAATAGGATTACTCGATTTTTTTTAATAATTTAATTTTCTATCACCGTGAAATGAACGATTTGATATTATTAATATATAATTCTAAATGCGAAATATTGTTCTCATTTACCTTTTTTCTTTTGATATAATTTATATTAATATATTTATATGAATGTTTGCATTTTTATCAATTTAAAATAAATAATTATATTATCTTTTAAATTTTTACATTAAAATTGCAATATAAAGTGATCCGTCGACTTTCGACGGACGCTACACTAGTACCGTATAAATTTCAAAAACTCATCGTCTCTTTTCACATCTTCACATCTTCCAAAAATTCTAATGCAAATTTCACGATCTTAAGTTTCATGGCCCGATATTAATTTCACGTTGTCCTTTGCTATAGTGATGGTTGTGTGGAGTTGGTCAATATTTAAATTTTTTGTCGAATGATGTTGTACGTCATTTTCATAGAAAAGAGAGAACCTATTAAATTTGTTGACCAAGTTTGGGAAGCTGACAATTTCTTCTTTCTACAATGCATTAGCTGAACACTCCATAAGTAATCACGCAAATATGTTGCCAAAAAACAAAAAGACAGGCCAACTAATTAATTGATAGATGATTAATATATGTACCATTGCTTGTAAAGATTTGATTTATTATGACAGAGGAGTTGGACGGAATATTAAAATAGAGCATCTACTAGCCTGTTTAAAATCGAATAGCTTCTGCCAGTCACATGGTTTCCTATTAAAATAGGAAATTTTGTATGCCGGTTTGTGTACAACGTACCTTGCAATATGAGATTTTGTATGCCGGTTGATGAATTTATTTGCATTTGTAGTGTTAATAATTTCAATATGGATACTCTATTGCAATTTCATCATTTGACATCTCATATTGTATTAATATAATTGTAACGTGTCTACAATTATTTTAAAATTAGTCATTTTTTTGTTCTAATTTTTTTTAATTTTTTAATTATTGATGATTTTACGTAACCATTCATCAATACAATAAGAGATGTCATACGAAATTGCAACAAATGATCCAAATCGTGTTAGTTTAGCCATACAATCCTTTAGCCGTGTATGATTCTCTTCCTTGGAAGTTTGTGGTCTTTGGACTTATCAAATTCCTTTTCTTGAGAATTTGATTTTTTTATGTTCCATATTAAAATTCATACTGATCAAACCGTGATAAAAAAACATAAAAAAAAAAAGTACGGAGAGAGTATTTGCTAACATAAACTCTAGGCGGTTTGTGGTTTTACACATGCCTTTTGAATTAGACCACCAATTAAATAGGTGATTTCTACAATTTTTATAGGGTCCGAAGCCATTTTAAGTGTGTATTTTGTTGTATTACATAAAAGAAGTGTTTATACTTTATACTTAAAGAAAAATAAAAAACAAAAAAAACACTATACAGAACGGTTTCGAATTTCCGACTTTAATTTGTTATCATATTCTGTCGGAATGGAAGGTTTCCATCAATTTCATTCTGCCAAAATATCTGTAAAATAATTCAATGTGACATGATATATGCTCGCGTCGCTATTTATATTTCAAGAATGGATCTGGTAATCAGGGGCGGAGCCAGAAATTATTGATTAAGGGGGCTACACTATATGTTTTTTTTATTTATTGAATGACTACACTACTATATATAATGATCGTAAAATAGCTATACTATATAACAAATAAAATCAAAACTCATACAAGTAATAAAACTGTACATTTATTTATGATTAAAGTTGTTCTATATTGAAAATGATCTAAGGAAGTGATGGCAACACATATTTGCGTGTTTTGATAGACTGATAACGCTCTAAGATTTTTTCATTGTCAATTGTGACAAAAATTTCCTTCTCAATGTAAACAATTAAACTACTATTCATCCACTCATCTCCCATTCGATTGCGCAAATCAGTCTTGACAATCTTCATCGCCGAAAATGCCCTCTCAACAGAAGCAGTAGCAACAGGTAAAACCAAGGCTAACTCAATCATCCGAAAAACCAATTGAAATACTAAATAATTACCAGTTTTCACCATTTCTTGAGCAAGACTACCCAAATTGCATGTAATTATATGTAAAACCTATCTAAAACCTATCTAAAACCAATTCTCGTACTTGTTCTAATTTCTAAGGGAAAGTTTAACAAAGTAAATCGCATTATTATTTCATCATCTGTAGATGATTTCAGGAATTTAAGTTAAACCTAATGATATAAAAATTTTCAATTTAAACTAAACTTAAGAAAGTAAATTCTTGTCAAGATAGAAAATGACAATATTATGGTTATTGAAAAGATAAACACTTACAATTTTCTGCAGAAAATTGAGGATGATTTTATCAATGGAGGAGGACCACTTCCTAGTTCTTGCCGCCGGCTGCCGCTAAAAATGAGGTTTAAAAAATTTGGGGATGAATGAATAGCAAGAGGCGTGTCTTTTTAAACTTGTACTCTCATTTATCTATTTGGGACTAATAAAAATGTGATAATAGAAAACAACACTTTTTAATTTGACACTTCTTTTAATGTTTGACTCCTTCTTCAACCCTTCTCCTCTTCCCCCATTTTTTATCTGCTGAGTTTTATTTCTTTCAAGGTCCATGACGCCCTCTGCTTTGTCTATTAAATTAGCACAAATCAAATACATCATTCTCTGCAAATTTTCGGACACTATGTGAAGGGGCTGACCACCATTTTGCTGGAGATTGTGAAAATATGATAACTATAAATTTTTTTTTTTTTTTAGGGAAGGCTTCAGCCTCCCCCAGTCCCCCCCCAGCTCCGCCCCTGCTGGTAATTAATCTCTGTATCGAAATTATTAAAAAATAAATTAAATCTGCGATTTAGATTTTGATTGTTTCGCAAAAAATTGCCATATCTTCAAAGGGTGAAAAATGAAGGGGAAAAGGAAATAACAAAATAAACTTAAGTCATATTACAACATGATATTTTGCTTATAGCATGATTTTACATCTTAACATTGTTTATTAAAAATATTATTTGATTCATATTACTGCATGATATTTTTATCATTATGTATTATTACCTCCGTCATTTTTAAGTTTTTACATTTTTTTCAGCAATTTAGTATCTCGTAAAAGAAATTTTTTTGTAAAAAGTTATTTTAAACTCATCATCAAGACGCTCGAAAACGCTTGAAATAATTGCTGAAAAACTGTAACAACTTGAAAAATGACGGAAGGAGTATTATATTGTGATGTGTTGTAATTCTTTTAAATTTTAAAAATTATTACTATTATTTAATATCCTCAACACAGTGTCTCCATTTCGACAATATACTACCTGGAGTATATTTTTTTATGAAATTGTACATGAAATGATAAGTTTTTTTCTTGGGTAAGTAAAAAAATTATAACTGATGAAACAACAAATACATGAGGTCCAAAGAATTCAACTCGTATGAGAGTTGAATCCCCATCTGAAACTAGAAAACAAGGCCTAAACACTTGGCCAGCAAGTCAACTCAATTACATTTTACGATGAACCCCAGCAATGAGGCTATACTAAAGTAAAGTGAAAATCAAAAAATTGATGGAAAGGGGATCCGGTATGATCGGATACCTCTGCCATCAATCCAAAAGTAGCAGCCAACTTGGTATATATATTCTTCATGGGCACTGGGTAACGCTGATTTTGTGTGGGGAAGGCCGTCCCCACCGGGGGACGACCCATCCCCACGGGTGGGCACCCACACTAGGGCCAATACATGATGGTAGGCATCCAGGCAAGCATCAAATGGCCAGCCAAAGGAGATGCCTCGAGGTTGTAGCATAAACAAGCTCCATACTTAGTTTTTGAAAAAAGTATGGTTCTTCAGCATATTAACGGCTACTGCTGGAGCTAGCCTTTTTATTGTAAGGACTATTATAAGGGGGGATGGTGAATGAGAAGGCCGGTGCGGCCCATGACCGTGCCATGGCATGGCGAAGTCCGAGAGTCGCCCACTGCCACGATGTCCGATATAGTGGGTGTGGTGGCACCACCTCCGGCCTTGCCGGCGGCACCACCAACTCCGGCGACGGCAAAAAACCCAAGAAGCCTGTCGTGCGTGCCCGTGGGCGTCACCCCCTACGTCAGGCACCAAGAGGGAACAAATGCACGTAGGCCCGAAGAAAATACGATAAATATGGCACGCCTTGCACTTGAATAGGGAAACCGGCAACTAGTTGCAAGGTGCTGAATGGCCGATGCATTAGCATCCATATCGCATATGCCGACGGCCAGTGGGATAATGGGCGCTCGGGCGCGAAGTGCACGCTACGAAGTAGCGGGCGGAGACGGCCAATTAGGCGCTGGACGCACGGGCGCACGGCACACGTTTCCAAGAAATGGGCGGGGGCGCACGGCGCGGAGCGCACGCTACGGAGTAGCGGGCGGAGACGGCCGGTGAGGCGCTGGACGCACAGGCGCACGGCGCACGTTTCCTTGAAACGGGCGGGGGCGCACGGGCGCGGAGCGCGCGCTACAGAGTAGCCGGCGGAGACGGCCGGTGACGCTGGACGCATGGGCGCACGGCGCACGTTTCCTTGAAACGGGCGGGGGCGCACGGGCGCGGAGCGCGCGCTACGGAGTAGCGGTCGGAGACGGCCCATGAGGCGCTAGACGCACGGGCGCACGGCGTACGGGCGCGGAGCACGCAGTGGAGTAGCGGGCGGAGACGGCTAATGAGTTACATGGCTTCCGTTATAAACGCTAGAACTGAATTCTATTGGCTGGGAAAAGTGCAAATAGCACTTGGTATACATGTGACTTGATGGTAAAGATGACTTCACTTGGCCTGCTCCTCTTCCCATCAAAGGCAGCTGCGTTTCTATTTTTCCATATAAAATAAATTGTGGCAGCCAAACTAAGCCAGCGAGCTTTTGTGAGGACATTATTTGCCACTCGATCTTTCTTTATCCATTTAGCTGCACTAAGAAGCGTGGTTGAGTTTTGCGGTATCTGCAGCCACAACCGAATTTCCTCCCATATTCTTGAGGAAAATCCACATTTGAAAAAAAGGTGGCTTGATGACTCCAGGACCGTACATTGGTGGCATGCATAATCAATGTCAAGGTAGTGGAGATGATCATTGGTTCTAAGCTTTCCTTTAAAAGCCATCCACGAGATGAAAGAGAATTTTGGGGGAATGAAATTTTTCCATATTACCTTTTTCCATGGTTGGATGTCTCCTTGATCGCGCAATATATGATAAATGGCTGAAGTTCGAATTCTCCCCTCCTCTTTACATACACAAGAAAGACGGCCAATCGTGTGCGGGATAGACCCGAATTTATTGATAAACAAGTCCCGTGTCCGGATAATATGCTTCAAAAGCGGTGAAGCAGTGATCTTGGGCGTCCAATCCCAAATGTTTCCACTTAAGATGTAGAATGAATGGACCCATTTAATCCATAAAGAGTCCCTCTTAAGATGTAGGTCCCAAAGAGTACGACTGTGGAGCGCAAGGTTCCAGATTGTGCAGTCTCAGAACCCTATTCCCCCTTCTTCTTTCGGAAGGCACAATTCTTTCCACGCAATAGGAGGGTGTTTAGACCCCCAGAGAAAAACATGACATAACCTAGTGATCCTTTGCAACACAGCTAGCGGCAAGGGAAAGATCTGGAGCCAAAAGCATTCAACTCCTTGGGCCACAACCTTAATGAGCTCGGCTCTGCCCGCATATGAAAGAGTGTTTGCCGTCCAAGCACTAATATATGCCGCAATCCTATCAATAAGTGGTGAATAGTGCACCACATTGAGTTTTTGAGAAGCGAGGGGTATACCCAAGTACCGGACTGGAAAATCTCCGAGGGGGAAGCCCACAATTCCTTTGATGGCTTGTATATCATCATATGGAATACCTGCAGTAAACAGTGATGATTTTGCCGAATTTATCTCAAGGCCTGACTTACGGTGGAAGTCCGCAAGAGTTTGCATGATTATCTCAACAGATGGAAGGTCACCTCGGCAGAATAACATGAGATCATCTGCAAATGCCAGATGTGTAATCTTAAGCTTTTGACACCTAGGGTGAAAGTTGAAGTCCGAGTCCGACGTCCGGATTTTAAGGGACCGAGAGAAATATTCAAGGCAAAGGATAAACAGATATGGCGACATTGGATCTCCTTGCCTAAGTCCCCGGCGCCCCTTGAAGAACCCGTGTGTGCTGCCATTAATAGCAATAGAAAAGGATGTTGACGTAACACATTCCATTATCCAATTTGTAAATCGAATTGGGAACCCAAGACCCACAAGCACTCCCCGAAGAAAGTCCCAAGAGATGGAGTTATAAGCTTTTTGGAGGTCGATTTTGAGCATACATCTAGGCGATATACGTTGCCTTTTATAGTGACGGATAAGCTCCTGAGCAAGAAAGATGTTATCTGTAATATTACGACCTCCAACAAAAGCAGATTGAGCCTTATTGACTAATGCCGGAATGACGGAAGAAATCCTTTTAGAAATGATTTTCAAGATAGCTTTGTAGACCAAATTGCAGTAAGCAATTGGCCTGAACTCCCCCGGCTGTTTTGCATCAGGGCTCTTTGGGATGAGTGCTATAAGAGTGTGATTGAGTTGTCGAAGTAACCTTCCATTCCTGAAAAATTCTTGGATAGCTTCACATGTGGTAGTGCCCATAATATTCCATGCATGTTTAAAAAAGGAGGCCGAGAACCCATCCGGTCCTGGTGCTTTCTCGTCTGAACATGAAAAGATGGCCTCCTTAATTTCATTGTCCGACACAGGTAGACAAAAAGAAGCTTTGTCTACTTCTGAGATGCAATTGCCCGCCAAAAAGACAGAAGCGTCGGTTCCATTGCATTGCACAAAGTTGCCAAGTGAGCCCTCAAAGAAATCCACAAATTCATTAGCAACTCCATCCGATGAAGAAGATACATGTCCGTCCTGATATGTGATAGCAGCAATGTAATTGCGCTTTTGGTTCCGTTTGACCAAACCATGGAAGAATTTTGTGCTCCTGTCGGAGAGATTAAGGTGGTCAATTTTGGCCTTCTGCGAAAAGAATTGTCTCTCGGCTTCAGCAAGGAAGGTGGCGGTAGCTTTCAAATTAGGAATTTTGTCCCGGGCAGCAAGTTCGTTGGGATTAGCATCAACTATACTCTGCATTTCTTCAAGATCACAGTTAGCCTTCCTAGCCCTGCTAGAGATATGGCTAAAATGCGCCTGGTTCAGTTCCTTTAACCGACCCTTTAGTGTGCGTAGCTTGTTGCAAAAGATGTACTGACTCGTTCCAAGAAGGGAGCCTCCCAAGCATTCTCGACAAGATCAAGGAAATGTGGGTGAGATGTCCACATATTTTGGAATTTGAACGGTTTAGGGCTATTATGAGTTTGATCCATAATCCGGACAATGCTCGGAGAGTGATCAGATAGATGACCCGGAGGGAGAAACTCTGTCAAACAAAGAGATTGAGATTGCCAGAGTCCATTGATAAGTACCCTATCCAATTTAATCCATGTCCGACCATTATTCCATGTGAATCGGCACCCAGTCGTAAGGGTATCAGAAAGGGAGTGTGAGATGCAACACTCTTGGAAATCCTTCAAAGCATAAGCTGTTGGCGTTATGCCAAAAACCTTTTCTTCCGGACGAAGAACACTATTAAAGTCACCCATGACCATCCATGGACCATGAAAGGAGGAGGCAAAATCCTCTAAAGAAGTCCACAGCCCCCGACGGCTCACAATAGTATTAAAGCCATAAACAAATGAACATTTAAATTGAAAATAGGAGATAGAGCATGTTACCTGACAGTGGATGGGTTGAGCGATGCAGCAAAGGGCCTGCACACTGAGCTTTCCCCCATTCCATAAGACATTGATGCGTCCTCCCAATGCATATGAGAAATTATTGACTTGCTTCCATGATGGAAGATGAGATTGGCGAAAAAAGTCCAACTGTTCCACCGAGATTTTTGTCTCGAGTAGGCAAATAAGGTCCACTTCATGTTGACAGATGAGGGCCGCAACACCCCTATGTTTCTGAGACTTGTTAAAGCCCCGGATGTTCCAGAAAGCAATCTTCATGTAGCCTTGGGGGACTGCGTCCCCAAGCCCTTTTGTTTTACTTCCTTTTTGTTTGGCACTGGTATGGGTGTAGTGTTGTGCAAAGACGTGTTAGCCACGAGAGGGGTAATTGGATCGGTGCCAGCAGAACCAGCATTCCTGCGGGTGAAACTGACCGATTTTTCTTTGGTTTGGCTGGAGATGGTGGAATTGTTGCAGCATTCATAATGGCCACCTCCACATCAGTCCCAGCATTCCCGACAATGTTTTCCGCCTGCCCTGTGGGTGAAACTGACCGATTTTTCTTTGGCTTGATCGGAGGTGTTGGTATTGTTGCAGCATTCACAACGGCCATCTCCTCAGCTACCGCTACCGTTACGACATCCGCTAGCAGGCCTGGCAACGATGAGTGTTGACTTCCAACCAGGGAACCATAATTCTATCCCTTTTTTGCAATGGGAGTATTTTCTTTCAGAAACACATTGGTTTGTTTTTCCGGCTCAATGATGGACAAGGCTTTAAGGGGCATATTCATCACCTGCACTTGCTGTTGGTGGATGAGAATATCCTTACCATTAGCTTTCAGTTTTGGCAGAGGTGAAGCGGACCGGTGCCCGCGGTTAGCCCCATCTTTGAATGGCCCTTTTGACGAGCTTGGTTGGGCCCGTGGGGATCTTCCCTTGGCGTCCGCATAACACTGAGAGGTACCGGGGCAAGCCAGCACATAATGGCCGAACACCTTGCACTTAGAGCACAATTTAGGGATATGTTCGAATTCAATCTTCTGCACATGATGGACACCATTAGGAAAGATGATTGGAACCGAGTCCATCGGCTGGGAGTGAGCATCAATTTCAACAAGAAGTCTTGCATGCGAGATTCTGGTCTTGTCTCTTGTTGCCTCATCACAGCAGATGGGAGCTCCAATCTTGGTAGCAATTTTACTAAGAGCAGAAGGGTGCCAACATTCAAGCAGTAGGCCCCGAAGTCGAATCCAAATTGGGATACGAGCGATGCCCATGTCTTCAAATGTAAAACAGTCAGGCAAAAGTTTGAGTAAAAGAGGCCGTCCGAAAGCATGATAGGATCTACCCTCCAAGATCCTCATCATTTCTTCTTTGTTTTGGAATTTAAAGACCAACCAACCCGATGGGTGGGTAAGCACTCGGCAATTTGTTTTCCAGCGTTCCACAATGTTGAAAACCGCCTTCAGTCTTGGAAAACGACCGGCAAAGATCCCAAGCAAACAATGTCCCCAATCACGAGGGACGTCATATAGTTCATCACTTTGAAAGGAGACCTCAGTATCATCCGTCGGAATGCTTGATAGCTTGGTGTCAGCCCTACCCAAGTTGAGTAGTGCATCCGTGAAGCTTCGGACGGGTTGATTAACCTGGCCTACTGATCGAGCCGAGCTCGAGGCATCATTTGTGGCAGGAGCAAATGAAAAAGATTTGTCCACCGAAGCTGATTTAGGCGAGCTAGCTTCCGGTGTGGTGTGGCCGGACGAGCACTGTGACTCATGCTCAAGGACATTGATATTATCCAAGTCAAGCTTATGATATGCATTTTTGGTCTTTCCCTTCCCCATATTCTCAGAAAGAAGTGGATTAATTCAGAGAATAAGAATAAGGGCAAAAAGGTCAAAGCAACCTACCTCAAAAGTAGTGAAACCTAGTATGAACAGGGAACAGCCCCCCAAAATCCAGGGATTCTGACAGGATCACTGAGTGACAGCAAAAAGGTAGCGGTGGGCGGCAGACTTGCAGGGGATGGGCGGCTACCTGCAGGTCAGTGATGATAGGTGATGAGTTGATGGCTTACTGTTCCGGCAAGGTATGAGGCATCACCACCGCGCCGGAAACACAGAAACCAGATTGCCAAGCTGAATGGCCCCAGCAACCTCCACTCCGTAACAAGATAGAGCATGAGAGGGCAGATTAAAGCAAAAGAAGGCAGGGGCGCGAGAGCTTCCAGCCACAACAGACACCTACACAGAGCTCGGAGCTAATAAGTCCGACCGTTAGAGCCGGGACTCTAGAAAGAAAACCGAGACGGCGGTGGCAGATTGCCGAAACCTCCCAACACACAGGGCTCCACAGCAGTAGCTACCAAAGGATGGAAAGTTGCAGAGACAGACCAAGAACTACCACCAACAGAGTGGAAGTGGAGCACCACCACAGACGCCGGTCTGTACTAGATCGGTTATGGCAGTAGTGCAGACGCGCTTTTTTGGTTCAATAACCAGAGCAAAGAAGCAGCAACCAGACAAGCTTCCAGCTCCACCGGCGGCTATGCCTGCCGGCAGAGAGCAGGCCCCGAGGCGCCCCTCTTGAACAAGGAAGACGGAGCAAATCAGAAAACAGTGGAAAGAGAGGTGCTCACCGGATAAGGTGCTGCAGCGAAGAGAGCGAAGGAAGGTGGGCACTCTAGAGAGAAGGCAGAGCAAATTTCTAGAGAGAGAAAACTCTTGACCCACTACTGAGAGCTCTTTCGAGATCAAAATGATAAGTTATATGCACATTACATAGTCTGCGGCATAATTAGAGGTCATTTGAAGTGATTTGGGCACATACATTAATATACTCCAGTTTTGATGTGATTTAAAATATGAAAGTGAATATAGTGCACATACACCCTTTTGAAGAGAGAATTATATCTTTAGGGTGTGTTTAGTAGTATGATGAGATATATAGTAGAATAAGAGAAAATCATGATAAAGTTATCATGACTCCTAATTAAGATTAAAATCATCAGAGGGAATCTGATTAAAATTGAAGGAGAAACAGTGCTAATGGGTGTTAATGTTAGTATTCGCATTTCGCAACCTCCAAAAGGCCATGGAAATTTTCTGCTAAAGTCTACATATTGACACGTATTGAGTTTCCTTATATATAAGTAATATATATTCTTATTCACAAGCCCAAGAAAATCTTCTATGTTTATTCAATATATTCCTTACCTTGCTGCTCTTCTTCACAACTGACACCCACCCTATCATCACCATATTTAGATTATGACATAAATTAAAATATTTTGCTACTATTAATATACTAATTGGTGGTCTGCAAGTATTGCAGTTATGTCTGTGACCTTATCTGCAATTTCAAATTTCTACTCTATTTCAAATCAGGCACTATGATCCGATAGATCATGATTTATGGATTAGATATTTTCAATTTTTTGTTAATTCTGCAATTTTTTAATGGAGGTCAGCCTTATTTTAATTTTGTTTATATAGTTAATTACATTCATTGAGGATCATATTTCAGCTGATTGAATTGAGGTGGTCATTATATGAACATGCGAAATCATATTATATATGGGCGATAAGAATCAATTGATATCTTGAGGTTAAATCATTTAGACGGTATCTTCAAGTTCACCAAATAGGAAGACATGCACCATATGTCAAATACTCCCTCATTCCATAATAAGTGGACATTGTTTTTGTTTTTTTGTCCGTCTACCTATATTGGACACTTTTTCATTTTAAAACTTAGACATCATATAAGAAAGTTCAACCGAACATTATAAGTGAGACCGAAAATTATTGTCTACTTATCGTGTGGATGGAGGGAATATTAAAAAACCATTTATTAAAACAATTGCAACACTTATTTAGTTCGTTGCGAATATAATATCTGAAATTGATCATTAGTAAAATGATGCAACCATCTTTTCCACACTGAAACTTCCCTAAAATCAAGCATTTCTATGAGGGGATAATAACATCAAAAAATTCAACATCTTATAAATTCAACACTTTATGAAAATTTAGAAGTCCTTATGTTGGAATATAATGTTAGGACAGTTTGTAATGAGGAATTTAACGGGGTGTTTGTGGTTTTCATGAAATTCCAAAACCCATCCCAAAACCTCTTAGAACAATTCCCTAGAATAGGCCACAAAAATCAAGACTAAAGGTAGTTTAGCAAGGTTCACATTGTTAAGGAACCAAATAGTATAGTCGTGTAAAGCAGGTTTGATCATGAAGTGAAGATCAGAGCCGAAACAGAAGAAGAAGATGCTGACTAAGAAGTACTCAAAGAAGTGCTTATCACAAGAAGTACTCAAAGAAGTGCTTATCACAAGTGTTGATCAAGCAGACGTTGATACTCTAGCAAAGTCCCTCATTAACATCGAGTATGAGGACGAGCACTGACTCTCAAGTACGGAGACTCAGAGCAGAAGCAAGCCATCATCAGCAGAGTCTCCAACATGAAGAAAAGTTCAGCAGAAAGAGAGTACAAGTTAGAAGCTGCACGATGAAGAGAGGACTGCCTCAAGAAATGTAGCCGTAGAATAAAGTGCATTGGGAAGAGGCAAAGCAGTCAAAATCCTGAAAATCCTGCCGTAAAGCTGCCTCACCCTAGACATGCCTGGGCTTTAGGGCCCGGCGGGTTTGGCCCTAGCCCGGCCCTAAGGCAACGGGTTTAGCCCTAGCCCGCCGGTCAACGGGCCCGGACCGGAACCAGGACCGTAGACGAGGGGCCGGGCTTGGGTCGAGTAATGGCGGACTGCGAAACTGTCGGTTAACCGATGGGCCAGCCCACCGGGCTACACCATGAACCGTCGGGCCTTCTACTAGCCGTTGGGACCGACGGGCCAGGCCCAGCCCGCCCGGCCCAACAGGAAAAAAAAAACAATTAATGCAAAATTGAGTTTATATTATTTGTGAAAAAATAGTTAATTTCAAAAATGTAAAAGTTCTTGTTCTAGTGTAAAAGTCCTTAAATTGAGCTTATATTATTTGTTGTAATTTTTCTAATTATTAATCCAAAATTGCAAAATTGTTATTCATTTTCAACAATTTAATATGTTCTTTAACTTTTTAAAAATAAAACAAAACAACATCTAAACATAAAGAATTGTCATTTTCTATTCATGAAAATAATAATAAATATACAAGAATAAATTAAAAATATTAAGAAAGTTGAAAAAAAAATAATTTCAGCAAAATGCCGAGAGCCCCCAGCCCAAAATAATTTTGGGAACAAAGGGCTCGCGGGCCGGCCCTAAGCCCGGCGGTTTTAGCCCGGCCCAGGACCGAGGGTTTCGGGCTCGGCCCTTAACCGCGACAACCACCAAGGGCCGGGCTAGGGCCTAGCTTCGGAGGACCGCGGCCCGACGGTTCGAGGCCCTAAACCGCCGGGTCCGGCCCTTGGGCACGTCTACCTTACCCGCAACCGACAAGACCGGTAGCTACTACACTTCGCAGTCTCTCAACGGTTACTTCCACATTAAAGGTCTGAGAGTAATTAACAAATATCCGGGCATTAAAAGCAAAGATTAAGATGTAATTACTTCCAACGGTTACATCTGACTCTCACGCTATAAAAGCCAAGGCCTCTCCATCAGAGAAGATAGAGCAAACGTGCCCAGAAAAGAAGACCCGTAGAAGTCTCACACTGATATAGATTTTCACGTTTTCTCTAAGATCTCCAGTTCTTCAAGATTCATTGAACACTCACCTTCTTCGAGTGTTCATGTCTTCAGAGATCTAGCCTTAGGTTTTTCCACTAGAAATTAAGCCACATACATATCTTAGCTTAGTCGTGCATCCCTATCCTTTGTATTGTTCTTCAATGTAAAGGGATGTCTCATTAGTTGGAAAGCCAATTCTTTCTCTCAAAAGAAAGAGGAGGCGAGTTTGGCAAGGTAGCTGCCCACAGAAAGCTACCCTTGATCAGGTTTCATGAGTGCATGTAATGACTCACGGTTCGGCTGTGTGGGTGCCCATTGAAACCCACAGTTGTAGAGCTCTGAGGTGCCAACTGAAATCCTCAAAGAATTCTATAAGAATTCATCTCCGATGGGAGTATAGTGGATATAAGCCCGGTTTGGGCCAAATCACTATAAAAATTATGTATCTATGTGTTTTTAGGTTAAGCACCCATACAAACTGCTTTTCATTAGACTGCATAGTTTTCATAGCAAAAGTCGCTGATCATATTCATCGACTGGCCATTCTTTCACACACAAACTTGCACTCGCATGTTTTGCATCAGCAAATTCAAAACTGAGTAGATTTAGGTCCCACACTGCAGCACACACTCAAGATGTTGAAAACAGTCTGTTGACTTTGGGTTTTAAATGTCAGCAAGCTGAGTTGAGGGCTCAAAATTCGAAAAGTCATCACTGACCATACACATGCATATTCACCCCTTCTACACGTGTGAAGAGTTGCTCTAAATGAGACTAATACCTTTACACATTTATAAGGTTTTACAAAATCTTATGAGCTTTCGTAGCTTAAAAGCTCTTTAAAATAAGCTCAAGGGTCGCTAGCGACCTTAAATCCTGAGCTCAGGTTGCATGCCGCGTCGGTGACCTTGCAGAGTGCTTACTTGGGTGCTGCGCTCTCAAACTTCGGCGATTTTTTATTTTATTTTAAAAAAAGAAAAAAGATAATTAGTTTTCTTTTGGAGTAGCCATTAAGAGCTAAACGGCTATATCCCCAAATTTTCCTATAAATTAAACATCTCCTCAATCTCATTTCTTACACCCCAATTCACCTCAATCTCTCACTTCATATATTATATTATTGTCACCATATATATTATTTCCTTTAAAAAAATCCTTCATAGATAAAGAGTTCCAAAATTGGATGTGAAATCCGGTAAATTTTAATTCATCGGATCCGCCGCTGCCAAAATTGAATTCTCCAGCTGGTTTCGAAAGTTTTGTGAAATTTCCTATCGGCTTCTTTATATTTTCTCCTCCAGTAAACTTTAGATTTGATGCATTTTCTCATTCGAGTCAAGGCCAAATCGGTTCTCCAATGAGGGTTTAATCTCTCAATGTCTGCATCAGTTGAGAGTGTAGCAGAAGTGTCGGATCCACCTCCGAAATCGAAGGCGATATCAAAGGGGAGAGTGAAGGCGGAACAACACTCTTCCATGGATATATACAACGCAACTCATTGTTGCGTGGTCGAGCATTAACATGGACTTGCTTGTCGGCAATAGCCCAACCTATATTACCTTTTCAAAAGGAACCACTCCACGCTACAACGCATCCCGATCGAGTGGTACGAGTGCTCGAGAGCTTTGCTAGTTGAAGTGTCACTGGACACAAGTCACAAAAGTCGTGAAGGCATTCCATGCCTGCTTCATTTCTACAAAGAAAGATTGGCAAAGCAGAGAGAACGACGAGGGCATTTTTGGCAAGGCGAACGATCCGTAGAAGAGCTCCATCAGCAACTACTTCAAGTACAAGGAAGCTTGTAATGAGATGATAAAAATGCCAAAAAATGTTGAAGCTGCGGGTCTAGTATCCACTCTCACAAGTGCGTGACAGAAGGGATTGGATGGCTCCTTTAACTCGAGCTGCGCATTGGTACTGAATGAAGAATATGAAGATGTTTCTGACCGAAGCCGACCAATAGGGTCAAAAGCAGCAAACTATGCCCGGACTGACCGGAAAAGATGACGAAAATGACGTGAAATATATCAACAAAGCGCTAAACGTCCTCACAAAGTCAAATGATCATGTAGCAATGAAGACAGAAGTACGATTACAAGATTCTAGTGAAGGATACTAAGAAAATGACGCTAGCACTACATCTTGAGTTTCTCGGTGGAATTACGCGGGGAAGGGCCCAAGCAATGAAGATAGAAGTACGATTACAAGATTCTAGTGAAGGATACTAATAAAATGACACTAGCGCTACATCTTGAGTTTCTCGATGGAATTACGTGGGGAAGGGCCCAAAATTAGGATATCAATTATTTTTAATTTATTAATTTGTGGGATTTCGAGTATATTTAATTTTATTCTATGATGTGTTTTTTTTACATTTAAGTTTAATGAAATAAAATTTCTATTTACATAGTTTGATTTTTTTCCCCGAAAAATAATTAAAAAAAAAAATACTACCTCTATCTCCAAAAATCGCGCTATTAATTTTATTTCGGGTCATCCTCCAAAACTATACAACTTCAATTTTTGGCATAGATCTACTATAACAATACATTTTATATATTATATCATTTAACATTACCTTTTTTATTTACTACAATTACCATCTAGGGTCCACCTCTTAACAATCACCACTCACAGGTAAATCTCAATCTCCACTAATAATAAATAATATAAGTCTATTACTCCCTATGTCTCATTTTAGTAGTCTTGTATACTAGTATATTGGGATGTCCCACTTCAATAGTTATGTTTCCTAAAATGAAAAGAATTAGTCATTAAATAAATCATTAATCATCCAATCATTCACTCACATCTTAGCATGTATCCCAATATAATTTAAATTGTAATGTTTAAATTACCATAACTTGCTCGTTTATTCTCCGATTTTTTACTATTTTTATACCAAATTAAAGATTTTAATGCGATCTTTTATTTAAGATAAGACATCAATATGTTTTTATGTATCTATGATGCTTTAGTTTCAAAATAATAAAATTTGCATTAAAATATGAAACACTACACTTTATCTTTAACATTAAACACATCCTTCTAAAATTCTGTCCCAAAAATTAACATGTCTAATGAAATAAGACGAAGATAATATAGTGTTTCATAAAATCTGTACCGGTCAAATCGGGATAAAATTTTTTGGGAACGTAGAAAATATAATATAATCGAGAGAAACTTCCCCAAAAGAGCACCCCTAGCGCTAAGACTGATTTTTGAATAAGGTGTTCTAAATGGGGCCCACCAAGACGTGCGACCCCAATATTGAGCGGCCAGACACCCCAATACGAACCGCAACTAAAAACAAAACCATTGTTATTTACAACGATTCAATAATTTACATAATACTAATACGTCAGAGAAAAAGAAAATTAAGATATTAAAGAAGTAGCGCAGTCAGTCAAAGTAAGATATTTTTGGACCCATGCTCTTAGGCATGCCAAATAATTTTACAATAGTGTCAAACCCCCAACACGACAAACACCAATCTCCCTCTCTTCCTCCGCCGCGGCGCCACCCATCACGGCTACCGCTTCATGCACTAACCACTCCACTATTTCACCTTCAATCTCACACACCATCACCTCTTCTTCCACCCAATACCCATTCGACTGCGATTCACACAAATCTCTTTCTATCAACGAATCAATATCTTCAAGAACCACACACTTCGCCGCCGGAAAACTCTCTATTCTATTGCACAATTCCTCCACCACCGGAAAACTAGCAAGCGGAGAAAACCACCGGTTCAATTTAAAAGGGCTAGTTAAAACTTGAGCCAAAAGTTCGTCGACCAGCTGAAAAATCAGCTTCCGTTCACTCCGGTGGCTTGAAACGGCGTCGCACCCGTCGACGGCGGCTGCCTTGAATTCCAGGCGGTGAAAGACAGCGGGGTCGATCGGCTGACACGGGGTGTGCCATTTGGCCAAAGGGTTGACTTGGTTGGTGAGACCGGTGTGTTTGAGGATTTTCTCGACGTAGTTTCTAGAAGCGCCGCCGTGGAGAGCGGCGGCGCCACCGTTGGTGCTGCGTGGTGAGAGTATTATATCGCGTAGCTGGCTGTACGACTTGCTTGGCTTATTAGATACCTGCGACTGCGACTTCGACTGAGACTGCAAAAAAAATCACATAAAGTTGAAAACTTTTTAACTAGAAAAATAATGCAATTAATGAAAACCAAAGTAATAATGAGATTTTTCTCCAAATCAACAATAAAAACAAAATGCACCACCACAAAACAAGAAAAGTTTTAAATAGGCTCAAATTGTTTGAATCGAAACGTACATTGTGATTGATTTTACCTGTTTTCTTGGTAATTTTGTGTGAAGAGGAGAAGGCCCATTCTTCACTCGTAAGTGTAATTTGTTTCTCTCTCCTCCTTTCTCTCTCCGACTCTTGCTGCCTCCATCCACGGCGGCAGCTCGAGGTGGCAATTTCTTGAGGCTTTTCCCGTTGTTAAGTTTCTTGCTATCCCTTGTTTGATGATTAATATCATGAGATGACGAAATTCTTGAACGAGGGCTGGCCTCCTTTCCATATTTGGACGAGATCTTAGAATTATTCTTCTTGTTGGGCTTGAGGAGAAGGAGATTTTGATCCGTTTTTGATTGGTCTGAGTTTCTGTTGGTGTTGGTGATGTCGAGCCCGAACGATCTTCCGTCGTCGTCTTTCTTGAATCTTCCTCTCCGGCAAACTGTTTTTTGGTCGGAGAGAGAGAATATATTCTCCTTGTTTATCTGGAGAGAGAGGCGGTGACGTTCGACGTCCGATTTCCGGGATGACGATGATGTCCGTGGCGTCTCCGGCAGCGACCGGACGGCGGCGTCGTCGGAGAAGCTCGGTCGGAGAAGACTGGTGTCTTTTCTGGGAATTGAAATGGAGGGAGGGTTGGATTCTGGAAGTAAATCGAGGCCCATTAATCTTGCTACTATGCTTGGGGTCTTTGTTCCTGGTGAATTACAGCTGCTGCTTTGTGAATAATAAATATCATCCAATCTTGAAATTCTTGGTGACGATATTTTTTCATGGCTTGTTTTGATTCTAATGCCCACCTGCAAAAAAAAAAAAAAAAAAAAATTGTTTAGCGAAATTTTGAGGATTCATAGTTATTATCTATTTGTATTTCTTTTTTTTTTCTTTTTATATCTGTGTATGCATTAGAAAAAGAACTTCATATTATAATGATGATACTTACTGGGAAATTTAAATTTTCTTCTTGTTTCATGGCTAGTGGAGTTGAAGCAGCAGCCATGGCCGCCGTCACGGCTAACTCCAAGCTGTTTCTTGGTGCTTCTATTCCTGCATGAAACATACAAAAAATAAATAACCAAATTCAAATTCAAATTCAAATTCAAATTCGTATAAACCTGTTGCTGTAATGGATTCTTCTTGAAGGAAAGGATATGTGTTGGGATGTGTATTGGAGTCATTCCGAAAGTGGAAATGGCGGAATTGAAATAGATTGAGAACAGCAGACATGCAGCCAGCTGAAGCGGTTGCCGCCTCTTTCATTTTCTCTCTCCTATTTCCTCCACCACCTCCGCCGCCGGCGCGGCCCCCAGAGAGCCACTCGTTGCCCATAAATAAGCTCACTTTTGTTAGGAAGAATTGAAATTAAGATGAGGTTGAAAATGAGACAAGTGGTTACCGTGTAGTCCTATCAACAAATTAAATGATAGCTTGAAAAAGAAGGGTAAAAAAAAAAAAAAAAACTGTTAATGGTTAGGAGATTTAAGAATAGCAGAATTAGAGCAACCCCATTTTCTGTTTCTGCAGAAAAAATAGGAGAATAGAGACCTGCACATTTTTAACACTCACACACATATACTGTGTGTGTGTGTTTTTGTCTGCTTGTTTAACAGTTTATATAATCACTCACTCCCAAGCATTAGCAGAGGAGCAGAGGAGCAGAGAACCAATTCTCTCTCTACTACTTTCTCTCTTGGAAAAACAAAGGATGACGAAATGGCTGCCCTAATTTTTCTCCTTTTTCGAGCATATATATATTACTCCCTCCGTCCATAATTTTTGGATCCAAAATTTTTGATACAGAGTTTAATACATTATGATGATATATTAATAAATTAATGTGTTAAAGTGTTAAATTATGATAATTGTGGATCCCTCTAAAATTTTTGTGAATGTTAAAGTGTAAAGTGATAAAGTTATGGAGCTTATTACTAAAAATGAAAAGTGTCTATGGTGGACGTCCGGATATAGTATTAGTATCTAAAAATTGTGGACGGAGGGAGTATATACATAGATTAACGATACGCTACTCACCTAATGGTGGACACCATCGTGGGCACCTTCGTCGTTTTTCGATTTGGTATTATTTAGTTCAATTTTTTCAATTGTTTTATATTCTAGTATCATAAAAATTAATATATAGATCATTAAATCTACAAAACAAATAAAAATCAAAGTTCAATTTGTTTTTTTTCCTCCTAACATCGAAAAATGAGTAATATGACAAATTGAGCTTTGATTTTTATTTATTTTGTAGATTTAATGATTTATATATTAATTTTTATGATACTAGAGTATAAAACAATCGAACAAAATAATGCCAAATCGAAGAAACGACGAAGGTGCCCACCATTAGATGAGTAGCATATCATTTTTCTATCTCTCTCTCTTATATATATATATATATATATATATATATATATATATATAGGGAAAGGTTCACATGCAAATAAATCATAGTGTGAGAAGTGCGAATTATGCTTAAAACTATACAAAATCATGCTTACAGCTATACAGAATAATGCTTAAAACTATACAAAATAATGCACCATAAGCATGATTCTGTATAGCTGTAAGCATGATTTTGTATAGTTTTAAGCATAATTCGCACTTTTCATACTAGGATTTAAATCTATATGAACCAAACTCTATATATATATATATATATATATATAATTAATTCCGTTGCGGATTCAGAACATCACATTAATTCATATGCTTACGTGGCATTACCTATGACCTTCATTTTTATTTATCTAAAATCTATATTATTTATACATATTAATATTAATTATTAGTATAATAATAAAATAATATATCTATATCATACATGTATATCTACTTGAATTCTAACTATATTAATCTACTTTAGTATCAAATTATGTGAATCTTAATTTTATAATTTTATATACGTCTCCTTCATCAACAACTCCTCTGGTCGCTCGAATCAATGGAAGATAAAAAAAAGTATACCCCCCTGCCGCCATCTTTCAACTTCACAAACGAAAAAATAAATACAAATCAACCAATAGAAACTACAACAATTCATAATCAACATCCATACAAAAACCACAATAAAATTTATAAAACCTGTTGCTGCGGAGGATAATCGGAAGAGTAAGGTCTGGAAGCTTGACGACGAGTCTCGAATATATCCTACATATGTTTAATTTTTGAAAATTAGTTGTATTCAATACTTATTGTCGAGAATCTTATATGCATGCAATCCTTTTTTTTAGGGGCATGTATTTTTTTATTATCAATCAACACAACACATATATACACACGCACCCGAAGTGAGGGATATGTGTTACGTATTGTTAATATGCTCTCAAAATAAATTTGCTTTGCTAATTGTAAATCTAATCTTATAATATGATACTGACGACTTTAGAAAATATTATCTCTAATTGACATATTTTTGTATATCAATAATTAACGGGTGGCTTGATATTAAATCGAGTACAACTTTTCAAAAAATTAAATCACTATCATTTTGAAATAAATAAATGTACTTCACTACTTTGTAATAAATATTTTACTCAAATTTTACAATTTAAAACACTTGACAACATCGATTTTGATGTGGAGGTAGTACTAACTTGAAGCTATACTTAGTGGTCTGTGCGGATGATTTCGACTTTCAAGTGGTCCATTGGCCATGATACACAAAATCGATTTGAAGTGGCCCGTTGGCCAATAAGTTATTATTTTTTAGTATGTATCGATAAGTATAATTGTCAAATTTTTGTAAAAGAATATATTTTTAATTTAAGACAATTGGCAATATATTAGACATGAAATCGATTTTGAAATGGCCCGTTGGCCAATATTTTTTTTTGAAATTCTTTAAGTATGTACCTAATTTGAGGTGGCTTGATAACATATAGACAAAAACTTGGGTGAGGTCGGCCATATAGTGTGGCCGGGTCAAAGTGTCATTTTTTATACAGAAAAGTGCTAATGTATACGAATAAAAGTGCCAATTTTTAACATAATTATTTTATGAATAAAATGCCAATTTTTAAAAGTGTCAATCTTTATACAGAAAAATGCTAATCTACACGAATAAAAGTGTCAGTGTTTTAGCTATCCGCACGGTGCCTCTGGCTGACCCAAGTGTGTCCCTAACATATAACATCAGACAACTCATTCGATTTTTGCATCGGGCTCAGGTTATTTTTGATTCAATCGATCATGCTAAATTATTTTTGTGTTAAAATAGTTTTTGATCCTAACCCTATTTCGATTCTCAGGTGGCCCACTGGCGAATAAGTTTATGAATTTAATTTTGTGTGTATCGAATTCTATGATTGTCAGATTTTTGTAATAAAACAATTATGTCATATTTTTAACTAAAGAGACGTAACAATATATTAGACACAACGCTTCAGGTAGGTCAAACTAAATTATCTTCAAATCAAAATAGTTTGACCCTAGCCCTGCCTCGATTTTCAGAGGTGGCATATTGACCACAAATTTTTTAAAATATTTTAGTAATAATTAGGGCTGTCGATCGGTACGGTACCGGTACTCCCGTACCGAAAATTTGGTACCCGGGTACCGAAATACCCAGAATTTTGGGTACCGGTACCGTACCGAAATATTACTTCGGGTACCCGGGTACCGACCGGTATGGTACGGGTATTCCCGAAGAACCGAAAAGGTACCGAAATTTTTTTTTAAAAAAAAATGATTTTATTTTTTTCCGTTTCCTATTGTGTCAACTGTCAAGTTCAAGTGTTCAACAAAAATACAAATTTCAAACTTCCAATACCAATACCAATCTAAATTCATAATTATAAATTCACAATCACATATCCACAATCCAAATTCAAATCTAAATTAACAATTAGAATTTCAATCTAAAATAACAATTCCAACAATTTGAGTTCCACTCTAAATTCCACTAAAAACACCAAACGTAAATAACTTCAAATTCTTATAAAAATATAAATTAGGTTTAGTAATTTAGTTTTAGAAAATATAAATTAAATTTTATAAATAAAATAAATATTTAATTATTTTATAATTAAATTCGGTACCCGGTACGATACCCGGTACGGTACGGGATTCCCGGGTACCGAAAATAATAAAATGGATGGTACCGAAAACCGTACCGAGTACTGAAAAATCGGTACTCGGTACTCGGTACCCGGTTCGGTAACGGTACGGTACCGGGTTTCCCGAAGTACCGGTACCGTTTAGACAGGCCTAGTAATAATACACTTAATTGAAATAATACAAGCAAGTATCTAGTCGATTATTCGAGAATTAATTAATAATTGTAGGGAATCAAGTGGCTACTTGATTCATTATAGAATTTCATCTAGAGAATTCTATTATGGAAAAGTGAAATTAAATCACTAAAGCGGATAATTTCCTCTAATTACTTCTAAAGTAGATAGAAAAATACGGGACATTACAAAAATAGAGAAATAAGCATTTTTTAGGATATAAAAAGCTACAAAGCAATATAAAGTCAAACAACTAGTATACGTGTACATGCTTAATTATAATCATCACAATGCTTAATTTTGTGTAAATATTTTTCTTAATTTTTGAGTGAACAAGAGCAGCGTATTTCCGTAAAAAATAAAAGAGCGTGGCCAATCATTATAAATAAATAAAAGAGATGCTATTTAAATTTTTCAAGAATTGTTATCCGTAAATATATTCATAATAATAGGGATGTGGAAGTTTCATATTTAACGAAATTGTCAAAAACGGTTAATTCAAATTTTGATTCTTAATTTATAGCCATTAGATCTACAAGAAATCAATGGATGAGATTGGTTCATTGTTCTCAAGTTTGGAGGTTGCACCCATAAGATCCACCCCTCTATATATATAACCAACTAACAAAGAAACCCTCATAGAAACCTTTTGGGCGGCTATGAGCCACACATGTAAAGGCCCCATCCCCATGCGATTTTGGGTGGATCAAATTAGCACTACAGATATTTTATGGCAGTGTGGACCCTTTATAAAAGGCCCAATCGGATCTCGGCCCAACCTTACCAAACTCTTGCTTCAAATAGGCTCGGCCCAAGCATTTGCCAGCTCTTACCACGTAGTTCGGTTTAGGAGTATTTTAGTATAACTAGCAGGTGTAACGTGCGTTGCACGTTGAATCTAAAATATATTTTAATTATTATTATTTTAAAAATTTAAAAATAATATTTGGCTCACGAAAAATTATTTAAATTAAACCGTATTTATTTCCATGTATTGTATGAGTTGCAATATAAAATGCAAAAAATCAACAATAATAAGGAATATATCGTATTTTTTAATAAATAAATGACATAAAGGTCAATAATAATAGAGAATAAATAGTCTTTTGTTCTAAATGTATGCTAAAATTAAAAGATAATATGCGAACTATGCAGATGTTACTTCACATTATTTTTCATGTTTGATCTTCTTCTCTGAAGTACGTTTCATCTTTATTTTACTTGAAGAGGTAAAATTCGCCAACGGCTCATCATCGTTATTATCACTTGGAATTTGAATGTAGTCCTCTTTCTTCTTCCATATGATTTCTTTTTTCTTGTCTTGTACTTCAGCTTTAGCAGACTGGAGCTCTGTAGTTGTCTTCTTCATTCTTGTTCTTTTTGGCTTTTCAATCGGCTTTTTATCTTCTTTCTTTGAGCCTTGAACTGAAGCAGCATCCAACAACTCTTATAGTTATTTTTCTCTTTTTTCCAACATAAACTTTAGAATTGGTATTTCCTCCTGTTTCTTTAAATTTTGATTTGAGTCTTCAACTGATTCAGTCACCGATTCATTTATTGCATCTATCATGTCCATCATTTGAAATCTTGTGGCTGTAATAGTTACATTCTCTCGACCATCAATTGTCACAAATCTTTTTGCAGTAATGAAACATCTCACGGTCGATCCCCGAAAAAAGAAAAATTATGTGAAATTCTACAATTTGAATTTATTTATTTTAATTAGATTAATGATGAAGTATATAATTGAATTTTCTTAGCCATTTAGATAATCATTATAGATATGTAGACATGTTTAGAAGTTAGAACCAAACTTTCGTAAGCATAATACCGAACCATATTTTGCATGCTAAACCACATTAAACCTTAATCTCAATCGCCGCTGACAGTTGTAATTATCAAGTTAATTAACAAGAACACAAGCAAAACTAAACAACCAAAGTAATTACCACAAGCCAATAGAAGATTTGATTTCTCATAATTTTTAGAATTATTGATAAATTACAAAATCAAAACTTGGAAGATTTTGGAGCTTAGTGATGATGGATTTTAAATTGATTTATTTGAGATTAGTTTTTTTTACACGATACTACAACACTCGTAGTACCTTGTAAAAAAAACTAAACTCCAAAAATTCGATTTTAAATACATCATCACAAAGCTTTAAAATTATCTAAAAAGTCAACAGGGTCAGTAAATCAAAGACAGAGGGAGTAGTAAAATTTTCAACAGGTCTTTTAGATTTTTCAATAAGTATAAGAAAAATTATACTAAAATTTAGTTGCTTGAAGTTACATTTTAATCAACTGTTTTTGTGGCTTCATAGAAGTAGTATTAGATTATCATAAGACAAAAACTTGGGTGAGGTCGGCCACATAGTGTGGCCGGGTCAAAGTGCCAATCTTTATACATAAAAGTGCTAATCTATACGAATAAAAGTGTCAATCTTTAACATAATTATTTCACGAATAAAATACCAATTTTTAAAAGTGTCAATCTTTAAACAGAAAAGTGTTAATCTACACGAATAAAAGTATCAGTGTTTTAGCCGTCCGCACGGTGCCTCTGGCTGACCCAAGTGTGTCCCTTATCATAAAATAAAATAAGTTAATGCAACTCTTTGAAATTAATTTTTTCTTGATAAGACATACGGAGTAAAATATTGATAGTTCTAATAAAAGTGTACATACTATGAGATATATAATTGGTGAACAAAAAAGTTGTATTACCTCCATTACGAAGAGTATGGTGTTATTTGTTTATGTTATAAAATGTAGGTATTTTCCTTGTATTACTTCATTAACTGATTAAATTATAATGGAACTTAGATACATTTATTACAAACTTTGTAATGATAATAAAGAGTCTTTAAAGAGCAAAATAAAATTAATGATATCGGCCAAATAACTTACCAACTAAGACATTAAAGAGCCAAGTGGTTGAACCCCTTGAAAAAAATATAGAACAATAGCATTGAAAAATTACTAATTTTATTATTATTATTATTATTAAATATAGAATGGTTAATGACCTAACCAGATTTGCTAAATTGTGCTAATGTCCCTATTTATTTTAATGATTATTCATTACTGAAGCAATATAATACTCCAATAAAAATAAATTCATTCATATAATTATATAATGTAAGATGAGATTTTCTTATAATAGTTAAAAAAAATATTATCAACAAATAATTAGAATCCACAAGTATAAAAATTAGATAAAAGTATTAATGACAAAGATGAAATATTATACATAATGATTTCTTCTTCTCAATCGTAAAGAGTAAAAGATTTAAAGTTAAATATATTCACAATTAATAAATGAATTGAACAGTTCCCATGAAGTATATATATACTCAAGGCTTTGATCTTTCTTGCACTGTGGTAAAATATAATATTGAAATAAACTTAATTATGATTAAATTTTCTTTAGTCAAAATCTATCATGTTTAGAAATTAACATCCACTAATATATTGCCTTTAACAATTAGCCAAATAATTTTAGACTATCCTTAACCGACATCCAATCAATCGGCATGAGGTATGATCATACCAAATCCCTTAACTTATTGTCAAATAGCAGGTTTTGTAAAGTCAAATCCCTCCTTCTTGTGTGCTATCAATGACGTCTCGAACAACTTGAAATTGTGGTATTAAAGTCAAATAAAACAGATCATATCGCTTATGTTTATTCGATGAGTAGAGAATTTAATTTAATTTAATTTAATTTGAGATATTTTATAATTAGGTAAAAATAGTTAAAACTTATACTTCCTCCATCTCACTAATATAAACACAATTTTCTTATTGAGCCGTCTCACTAATATAGACACATTTTATTTTTGAGAAAATATAAGCCATAATAAGCTTAGTTTGCTTCCGCCTATTCTTCAAAATTTTTAAATCAGGTATTTTAACTTTACATGGAATAAAGAAAAAGCGGGGGTGGTATAAAATCTTCATCTTCCTATGTTTCCATAGGTCTATAGAAGGATATAAAATGATAATAGGAAGTTATGTTATAATAAACTAAACTTATAATACACTATTGGAAAAAATACAAATTAAATCGTTAACTTTGTCTGCCATTGCATTTTTACCGTTAACTTTCAATTTTTTCTTCAAAACCGCTAACTTTGTAAGTTGTCCGATTTTCCCGCTGACCAAGTTTCCAGCAAGGTCGGAGCTGACAAGGCAATACACAATGGCATTGTAATAATACACCTTTCGTTTTAATTTAAATAAAATCATCAGAGAGCGAAACGACGTCGTTTTGTCGTGTGATCAAATGACGTCGTTTTGTGGTAGTGATTAAACGTCGTCGTTTGTGATTCTCATACTCCAAGCGGGAATTAGTTCTTCACTCGTTTCCCTCATTAAACATACAAAGAACATTAACTCGAAATCAACTCGAAAACAGCTGAGAAGAGAGACACGAAGTTTGGAGGTGCGATTCCCTCAGTAGCATTCACACACGAATCCATCGCCATACTTGTCACGTCCCAACCCTTCGAATGAAAGGAAGTTTAGTCGGGCGTGACTTGGGTTTGAAATAAAGAGATGGAAAAACGGAAAGAAGAAGAAAATAAAAGAAAAGGATACGAGCGTATGAAATCTCCTATCGAACCGATGCCAACAATCGAAAGAAGTTAAAACGAATATTAACTAGAAGTTTCGCAAGAGGCATATGGAATTTGTTACCGAAAGAAAAGTAACAACTTCTTATACTCAACAAACAACATTTACAATGAACGGAGTAGCCTAGGATTCAAATATATTACACCAGTTTCAAAAGGTGAATCCTCATAGGGCTATATAGACATTCATAACAAAGAAGAACGGAAAAGCTAAAGAAATACGAGTTCAAGCGTACAACGGAAGAGTTAAACAAACATAGATACATATATGAAGATATGTATCTCTTTCTGCACCAAAGTTCAAAAAGAAGAGCAACATTCTCTCTCAACACAGCCGCCGTCACCACCTCGCTCAACCTACAAGTTTTTGGAAACACAAGCAGGGTTGAGTACTTGATGTACCCCGTGGGTTATGTCCAAAACATAAATAAAATATTTATTATTCATGCATTCATCACAGTATTGCACAAGGTTTTAGGAAAATAACTCATGCATACTAAAATCTCATTTTCTTCACAGCTGTGTGGATGTACAACTCCTTTCGCATCCCTAACGTATTATCCATATCTGTTTCTCTCGCGCCGTGAAAGTTGGCCGCCTCTCACGGTCGTAACTATTCTCGTAAACCGGCCCTCACCTCCCGGGCACACAGTTTACAACTTTGTGTACACTCCCTAGCTAACAACTCTTACTTAGCACAGAGCCGATCGTCATTGGCGAACCAACACAGATATGAAACATACAAATACTTTATGCATGAATAATCTTAGAAACTTGCATTTCATGTCAAAACATGCTTCATTATAACAAAATTATACTTTGCTTAGAAAATAACGCCCACCTGATTATACAAGTGTCTGAGTGATTCTTAGTTCTCCTTCAGGTCCCTTGGTTCCTACCTTGTCCTTGACCTTTAGGAAGCAAAGTTCATTTATTTAGCAAATGTTTGAATCTTATAGAAATATGTCGTTTCTATTTCAACCCAAATATGTTTCCAACTCTAGATTTTTGAGGTTTTAGGATTCTATGTCTCTTCTAGTTCATCTCTAGGTGTAAGGCTTAGCTCAATTAATAGTTAAGCTCGATTGATTGCCTTTTTATTAAATTAATTATAACGGAACATAAATCTTTTGTCCGAGGTACGGAGTATCGAATCGTTCTTACTTTTAATATAGGACTACTCGTATTATAGTTCGCCTTTCAAGAATATTCCTCTATTCGTGAAAAGATTGAGTAGAATACTAATGATAATAAAATAATAATAATAATAATAATGAAGTGGCCATAGAAAGAAATAACTAGTCGAAGGGTTATAAGAGTTTGAACGGAAAGTGCCTGCAAATTTTATAGAAAATTTCGGCATAGTCTCTATATAATTTAAGCTTTTCTGAATTTTTCTAAATTTCCAACTAGACAAGCATCAGCTAAGGTGTTCGACTAATTCAATGAGAACTCTGTTTCTCCAATCGAACTAGTCCCAAGACTCAATCCAAACAATAACATTTATCAAACAATAATAAGTCCGTTATATGAAGATAATTATACCGAGGTTCCCACTTCGTAATTTGTACCATAACATTAGGATAATGAAGCTTCGACCTTAAACAACAATTTATCTCCTAACTATCTCATCGACCAAAAAGCTGTATGCATTCATCTAAGATGTAGTAATAATACGTTTTTAATAATTATTATTATAAAGATTAATCTACTGAACCAACAACCCTTAGAATAATCTACTGGAGCTTAAGTTTATGTAATTGCATTTACTAAGTCAATATGGCCGAAGTGGATGATTTAATTTGCTGTTTAATCTAAAGTCTACTTTAAAGTCTCTACTGCTATGGAATTTGAAGCTTGTTTATTAATTCTTCAAGGTCAATTTCCTATGATTTAATAATCCACAAAGTCAGATCTCTTATAAGCAATACTCGGTCAAAATTGATGTATGGTCCAAGAAAGAATTTAATCTAGATATTAGCCCACCAAAAGGAGAATTGAACAACATTAAAATAAAAATAAAAATATCCTTCTCTTCCTAATTTTATTTAAGGCACGGTATTCTCTCTCTCTGCAGACTTTTCTTTCATCTCTCATCTTTCAAACACGCCTACTTCACTGCTCTCATTCTCTCCGTCCCCTCTTCTAAATTCAGGGCTGCTTCCCTACCTCCGTTAATACCGGCGTTGTGCTTCCGCCACCGCCACCCTATTTACCTATTTGCTCCTTCCCTTGACTTATCTTAATTTAAAGATACAGCCCTATTTTTAGAAACTAGAGATTTCGCCCCTCCTAATCTCTGACGAAGAATCGCCGTTCTAAGAAGTCGCTGTCACTACGGCGACCTTCGTAGCGCTGTCGCCTTCATTTTAAATCGTCGTCAATCGCAGCAGCCAGCGCAGAGGCGCTGCCCCTGTTTCCGCCCTCTCTCTGTTCCGGCGAAATACCATCGCCGTCGACCCCTACAGAAGCAACTACTCTCGGCCGACAACAAACCAGAGTCGCCACCGTCTTGATTCCTTCCATCATTGACGACATCGACGGCAGTAGGGAACGAATTCTTTCTTTTTCTTGTTTATGATTTAATTATTTGGATGGTTTTGGTTTTGGAGCCTCAAAGATTTTATGGAGTTTTCTATGGATTCAACTAGGATTCATTCTTGTTTAGGTTTATTACGAAGGCTTTACAGTGGATGGATTAAGATTTTTTTTTAAAATCCTAATTCTCAATTTTGAACATGCATGTTGTAGGAAATAAAAGGATGGAAAATTTCGCTTACTTTGTTTGATTTTTCTTTATGGATGCGTGTTGGTCGTGACGATCTAAGAGCAAGGATTCTTCTTTCTTCTGATTCTCCTAGGGTAAGCAAAATTTAGTCAATAGATTGGATATAATTTTATGCGAAAATAGGGAGACACCTTATTGAAGGATTTGCTTATGGTAGCTATGGACTGCGATGTTTCTCTTCCTCAATTTTCTTCTATCCCTTTCTTCACCCCTATCTTCTTCCTTATTCTTTTCTTTTCTCAGTACAATTTTAATCTTGAAAGGGAAATGTGATAAGTCAATCCTTGGGGTAAACTAAAAATCCTATTTTCCTCTAAGGCGGTGAAAGTACGGCTGTAAAGGAATTTGAGCTGATGATGAAGCTTAAATTCTTGAATGTAGTTGAATTATATTCACTTTCATCGTATTTAGATTTTGGCTAAATTGGGCCAATTTGATGAATCCACATTCTGTAAATAAAAAGGACATTAATAAGTGTATACATTTACCTCAGCCCTTCCCATATCATTTTAAAAGCCCAAAACTTTTTAAATGTTTTCCAAAAAAAATAAAAATAAACCATTTATAACAATTTGTTCTGTCTCTAGTTTGAGTTCTCACCATCCTATTAATATAAAGGGACACACTTGGGTTAGCCGGAGGCACCGTGCGACCGGGCTAAAACAATGACACTTTTATTCATATAGATTGTCATTTTTCTGTATAAAGATTGACACTTTTAAAATTTGTCATTTTATTCGTAAAATAATTATGTTAAAGATTGACACTTTTATTCATATAGATTGACACTTTTCTATATAAAGATTGACACTTTGGGCTCGGCCGCACGGTGCCTTCGGCTGACACAAGTTTTTGTCTAATATAAAAACCTGTAGTATTATTCGAAAATTTTAAATTTCCATGTTTTTAAAAGTCGGGATATTACAATACCAACTAAAAGAGCCACTTGAACCATCGCTCAACACTGACGATGAAGACATTCGCGAGCAGCGTGGAGAAAATTGGATTCTGCTTTTTGAGAGGATTTGTGCCCTAGGGTTTATGATTTCAACCGATTAAATAGGGCTAGTCGAATTCACCCAATTAAAAGAAGAAACAACGTAGTTTCCTCTGTATAAAACGGCGTCGTTTTATTCACCTGATGGGAAATTACAACTCACTTTCCCGCCTGCCGCGTCAATGCCATATCAGCTTCAATTTGGGGGAAATTATGAATTAGGGGGAAATCGGACAACTTAAAAAGTTAGCGGTTTTGGAGAAAAAAATGAAAGTTAACAGTAAAATGCAATGTTAGACAAAGTTAACAATTTAATTTACATTTTTTCCTATACTATTAGACTAAACTTATAAATATTAGATTACATTATTGCCCTTAATTTAAAATATATTATAAAGATATTTTAGGCGATGTACATTTTGCCACAAGACTCTTTTTTATATAGGTATAAATGTTGTGTTCTCTTTTCCTGAGAATGTGGGAAAATGAAATAATTTCCCATTTTTTCACATTTTTATTCTAAATTTATGCAATATTTTTATCCGGACTTCGTATGAAAATAATTTCCATCATAAAGAACATGATATATATAAAAAAAGTGAGGACCACATTATAAAATAATACTACCTCCATTTTATATAACTAGTCTCATTTGTATTGGGCAGAGGAACCAAGGAATGAGAAAATATATGGCTTTAATCAATTCTAATGAGAGAGAGAGTCAATTGTAGCTATAAATTTTTTGTCATTTTAAAAAATGAGACTAATAAGTAGGATGAACTAAAATGGCAAATGAAACTATTAAATGAGATGGAGGTAGTATTAATTATTATTTTCTTATCCTTTATTTTCGTTTCCATCAAAGAGAGGGTACGTTCTAAAAGAAATCTATCAATCAATAAGTGACACTAATCTAGGGATGATTTAAAAGAAGGTACCTATCAACCGCACTTATTCATTATAACAAGGGGAGCATACCTTTCTAGTTTCTAGAATAAATAAATAATTCAATTATTATGATTGTAGGGTAAACCTGATGATGTAATATTCAAGAGACAATATTCCTAGTAGTTGGAAGGCCAATAAATAATTCAGTGGTCACCGCCGCCTCCGAGCTGAGTCTGCTACGGCTGTATCTCCCAATTTCTCTATGCACTTCATCTCTTACATGCTTTTGCTTTAATCCAATCTGCACGTACTCATTTTACGTGTATTAATTATTGCTATTCGTTAAGTTAAATTTTCGTATTAAGACATATTCTCCATCAAATTCGTTCAAATTTTATGGGTTCACGTAAAATCCTTTACCCATTTCAAATCCAAATCAATTGGATCAGCCCCAATGCAATATCTTGCAACCATATCAACCCTAATAGCAGTGGACGGGTCAGAAATTTAAGTTGAAGGGTGCTAAAACCAAAAATTTTAATGATAAAGGTGCTAGAATTACATAAAAAAATCTAAAAATATATATATTTTTACATGTAAAAATCTTTTGTGGAGGATGCTAGGTGCTCCCTCTAGCACCCCTCCCTCTGCCACGGCCTAATTAGTGTATGTTCTTATTGTTGAAAAATGAGAGCAAATTATATCCCTATGTTCTCTAAGGTGAAAAAGGTTGAGTGAAAAAGTATTATTACTCCAAATGGATAAAAAAAATATTATCATAATTTGGTGTGAAAATATAGGAAAATAACTGCTAACGAAAATTTCCCCTCATGCCCAGAGAAAATCATCAATCATAGAGCATAAGGGAAAAAGGAAAAAATAGTAAAAAAATTCTTCTCCCTCGTTCTCCTTCAAAGAGAACACACCCAACGAGTAAAGAGATCCGGATTGAAGAATTGACGAGCACATAAAAAATCATAACCAAAAAAAAAAAAAAAAAAAAAGGGGGTAAAGTTGTGTAACATAATTAGGAACAAACAAATCAATGCGTGAGCAAAGTGATGAAATGCGGATGTGGTAATCAAAGTTCAAAAGAACAAAAGGAAGGAAAACAAAATCAAAAAGTGGAGGATGATTAGCATAGATATTTACCTTTTCCCTGAGGCTTTGGTTCTCTTCTATTAGAAACTTCTCCTGAAATTAAGACAAAAATTGATCAAGCATCAAATAATTCTATAGAAGATACGTAAAAGTGCAACAAATTAAAATTCGCTAAAAAAAGTGGAGCAAAAGCAAGAGACGTCGCACCTTTGCTTTTAGTTTATCTGTTTCCTCCTTGTATAGTTGAGCCTGGAATATGTATATAAACAAGAGCATGCATGATCTTATTACCATAAAAATTCCATTTAATTCACCATATATAAACTTTGAGCTAACTTCATTTAATTAAAACTTACAATGTAGAATTACATTAAAGTTATATTACCTTTCTCGCCCTTATGCTCTTAATGCTTCTTTCCAGCCGGTTATCGATTTCTTGAAGTTCATCCATAGAGCATGAGCCCAGGTTATGCCCTAAAAGCTTCCTGATGCACCCATAATTCGATTCGTATATTGTTATTAATTACATCTTGGGGTTGTAAGAGAAAAGTGTGAGCTAAAGAAAAGAACCGGTGTGAATTCTCGAGTAGCTCAATCTTCTTCGCCATGAATGCTGCTTCGTGCTTTATTTGCTGCAGCACAGGGCAAATACATAAAAAATGACCCAAACTATCAACTTTTTACTTTAATTTGACACAAATTAGTTTGTTATTACTATCAATTATGGATCTAGTGAAATTTTGAATGATGAACTACCAATATATGTTAATTATCAGAAAGTGAAACAGAAGCATATCATGCATACTGAAGATTAAAAATATGTTGATAGATGTAATATAAATCACTTTTGTGCATTCATATTGTTGATATGTATATATATGTACTACGTACGTTAGTGAAATTGATCTCAAATCACCTTTTATATTCTTCATAATATATTGTTTTTAAACCATTAACCAAGCAAGAGAGAAAAATTCAAAGCAGAAGGCAGACATTGTTATCTACTACCTTCTTATGCTTGAAAGAGCTTCAACGATTTATAAAGAGAGCAAATTTCATACAATCAAGTGTGGAATAGCTTCTAAACAATCAAATTTAAATGTATATATTCTATGTTAAGATAAATCAACCATCATTCTTCAATATTATTTTAAGTGAGATCCATACATTTTTTTATTATTATTATTATTAGGTTGCAGCTTAGCCAAGTAACTGAAAATTCATGATACGGCATTAGTACATTCCTAAATTAATAGGACTCATTTTTTTCGAAGAGTTGCATATATTACAAAGAATCCTAGAAAAAAAAAAGAACAAAATAATTAATCAAGTACACTAGTACATACTCGAATAAAATGGGAAGAAATCTGACACTTTGGTGATAATAGGATTCATTAAAATTCAATTATTCAAATTCAAAAGATTTAAGGGATGTTATTGAAGGAAATGGAGAGATAAAAACATAACAAGATGTGAAATTTTATCATATAATGTGAGCCTCATTTCTTTTATCCTATGTTCTTTTAGATGAAAAAAAAAAGGTTATCCAAATGCTACATCTGGGAATTACTCCAAACTCCCATGAAAATATTATCATGATTTAGAGGAAAAATAACCGCCTTGGAATTTTTTTTCATCTTGACCTAGAAGATTATCCGCCTTACATATATAAAAAGTAAAAATGGTAAAAAAAAAATTAATTTTCTCATTTTTTTATTTTCCATCAAAGAGAACTCACGCTAAGGATGTTCTCTTCTATTTATAAGAAAATAGATGGATAATTTATCACATTATATAGTCCCTAGCTATTTGTTTTATGTTATGTTTTCTAAGATGGAAAAACATTTAACACATGGGAAAATATTATCACCACAAACCCCATGAAAATATTAGTATCAATTATTAGAGAGGGAAAGTAGAAAAATGTTGTCCAGGAAAATTTTTGATGTCTGACAAGGAAAAATTATCCATCATACAAAAACAAGTGAGCATGAGGCAAAATGATGAAAAATATTACTACCTCCAACCCACCAAAGTAGTCTCATTCACTTTTTTGACTTTTCCGGCACGCGTTTCCACCGAAACTTAGTACGAGTTTTAAAATATAATTTTGAAGTATTTTTTCTTTTACGGGATACTATCACGTAAAAGAAAAAATACTTCAAAATTATATTTTAAAACCCGTACTAAGTTTCGGTGAAAACGCGTGCCGGAAAAGTCAAAAAAGTGAATGAGACTACTTTGGTGGGTTGGAGGTAGTACTAGTATTATTCAAAAATTGAAATGATGACATCGGTAGTTATAACTTATATACCATAATTTATATAGGAGGGAGGGAGCTAAACCTGCATGTGTTGTTCAACTTCAACGCCTGAATTACGATCTTTTGTGAGTTCCATATATTTATCTATTGACTTCTGCATGCTGAACAAATGCATGTATTGTTGAGTACGTAGCTACCGTACGATTCAAAGTAATTAATTACATAAATAATGGTAAAGCTGGTTCAATTTAAATATGATATTCTAGCGTAACGTAGTAAGAACTATATATCACAAAGCAACGACAAAATAATGGACTTTGATGTTCAATTTATTTTATTTAATTTCTTACCCATGATGAGGTGAAGGGCAGCCATGGACAGTTGGTAAAAAGTATTGCATTTAAGTGCATTTAAGCCAATCTGATGAGACTGATGCATTTAAGTATGAACAATTTGGAGCGTTAAGATCTCTAATTAATGAGAATAAAAAGACTTGATGGTAAACTGAGTTAACATGATAATCTCTTCATCCCAACAAAAATGAAGCGTTTGTTAAATGTATATGTTAGGTATATACTCCCTTCGTCCCAGACCAACAGACCTATTTTTTTTGGGTACGGAATTTTAAGAGAGTGTGTGTAGAGATAAACGTAATATTTTTTAATACAACTTCCATTGTTTCAAAACTAGACCATCATAGATGAATAAAAATATATTGATGTCTGATCTTAAATGAAAGATCGTATCAAGACCTTTAATTTGGTATAAAAATTAAAAAAATCGAAAAACAAACAAGCAAGTTATGATAATTTAAACTTTTAGAATATAAATTATATTGGGATACATGCTGAGAGGTGAGTGAATGATGAGATATTAATGGTTAATTTGATGGCTAATTCTTTCCATTTTAGGAAATAGGCCAATTGGTGTGGGACGACCCAATATAGTATACATGTCTATTGGTGTGGGACGAAGGGAGTATTAATGAAATGCTTCATTTTCACTGGAAAGAAGAGAGTATCTTTTTAGTATTTATAGTTTTTTTTAGTAGTACTTCTCGTAATAAAATTAGTACACAATACTTCATCCATCTCATTTATAAAAAAAGATAGTTCCCATTTTTAAAGGCAGTCAACAAGTATCTATTTATACATAGGAGGGACTAACGGGGGAATAACAATATTTACATAATGCCGCAGTAAACACTAATAACTAAAAAACCATATCATTATTGTAAAAATTTACACAATTTATTAACAAAATAGAAATCTAGCGAGGCGGACAAATAGATCCTGAATAGATGGACAGAACAAATGAACAATTTTATAGATGAGATGCTGCAAATATTCAACCTTCCAAAGTGCGACTGAATTTGTGCTACAAATAATGTTGGTCTTTCATAAAAAGGCATATACTAGTTCATAAAAAACACTCCACCATCCGCTATGAACGCGTTGATATTACAGTTGCCCATATTGATAACTTTTCTACTTACGGTTTAATTTGTTTTAATAAAATTTACTGTAATATTTTCTTAGTAAAGTTTATTTTTATAAATTATATTTATAATCACCTCTTTTAAATTTGCTTGTCACGTCAATCGTTGGCACGCGTTGGGCATGAAACATTCCTATGCACTAGTTCATAGTATAAATTCAAGGGCTATATATTTTTGAACACATTATAAAAGTAATTATTTCAAATAAAGTCCAGCTGGTTGTTATAACCCAATTGCAAAATTTTCTTGATTAAGTTGCACACGATTAAATAGAACAAGTAGGGTTCTCTAGCTACATGAAATGGTATATAACAATATATTCAATGACCAGAAGATGTATTCACATAACGATCATAAGATTTTCAAGCTAGAAAACTCAATTATTTCTACAGACTTGTAGGCAACGGGCAACTTTAATTAATTGGAATTCTCAATAGTTGAATATACCAGTAGATAGAAATCTAAATCAAATGATGGCTGCATAGTGCAATAGTACATGTTGCAGGCCTTCTACCACAGCTAGCACAAAACCCTCAACTCAACCATATATAATTTCACTAATATATATCATTATTCGTACAATGTTTTTGGTTTTATCTTCTTCTTTTTCATCAAGCACTATATATACGTACGTATTAATCATGATAGAAAAAATATATACTAGTACTAATAATTAGTGGGAATTAGCTAGAACTTACTTGGAGCTGGAGAATTCATAAAGCCTTCCTTTAGAAGAGAAGATAATCAAAGCAACTTCAGCATCGCAAAGAACTGAGAGCTCATAAGCCTTCTTCAACAGCCCATTTCTACGCTTTGAGAACGTCACCTGTCGGCTCGACGCATTCTCGATTCGTTTCATTTCCACCTTCCCCCGAACCATTTTTCTCTTTTCTTTTTCAAAAAAAAAAAAAAAAAATTCCACTCAATAATATTTTGCCAAATCTGTATTTAATTAAATTAGTAAATATATCTGCCTCCTATAACAATTAATAGAAGAAATACATGACTTACTAAGATTTCCAAATCTCACCGGAGAAATAGAGGAAGCCCTTCAAAAGAAAATAAAAAATCAAGATTTCTTCAAGTTTTGCTATAACTAATTATACGGGTAGAGGAATTGTTAATGTAAACACACATACACATAAACCCCACCCTAGAAACCCTAGTAATTAATTGAACTTATGCAAAAGCAAGAAAAGGCTACACCCTCTCTATCTATGAACCCTGGACTCTCTCTCTCTCTCTAAGAAATGATGTTTATATCTCAAATGGTCAACGAAAAATCACAGATAAGAGAAAACTGGAAAAATCTGCAGATATCATAGTAATAATCACGTACGGATTAGCAGAAACTGGGTATTGGAAAAAAAATAATAAAAATGAAGAGATTATATGAGCATCACAAAAACAGCAAGGATCTGAAATTTTCTTCCCAAAAGTGGAAGTGGTGATGGCAATTGAGAAAAAATATAATCTTGATTTCAGACCACAGAACCAAATATTTCCGTATTAATCAATATACATCTGTTATTCTCCTTGTCTCTCTCTCTCTCTCTCAAGTC
Organism: Mentha longifolia; assembly: GCA_001642375.2. Classification (NCBI taxonomy): domain Eukaryota; kingdom Viridiplantae; phylum Streptophyta; class Magnoliopsida; order Lamiales; family Lamiaceae; genus Mentha; species Mentha longifolia. The sequence goes on from CM038118.1 coordinate 16,869,500, forward strand.
TTAACCCACAAAAAAGGAAATGCCCACAAAAAGGTCATTCCCACAAAATGCAAAGGAAAAAAATGAAATAAAAGGAATCTTTTTTTAGTAATATCTTGTGTTTAGCAAAAATTGTGAAGAGGTAAGAAAGTTACCATATTTACAGCTATTTTATGGTAATACATTGAAAATCGAAAAATCACATAGTACCGAAAAAGTAAAACTTATGTGTAATTCAGTTTTAAAATAATAAGAAATGGGATTGAAAGCTCAAAAGTCGACATCATCGTACTATGATATAACGAGTCGTCGAATAGGCAGTAGACAGCTTCGAAGCTTGTAAATGTGATTCCACTTCCTTTTTGGCACCACAATATTGTGCTCTATATATGCAACGGCATTCACTTCATTTAATAGCTAAAAAGGGATTTGGTTTCCAATTTCTGATTACTCCCTCAGTAGTCACTGTTGAATATACTTGTTTCGCATGAGATTTCATAAGAGTTTATTTAGAGATAAAATGTACTCCGTATATTAGTGTTTAATATTTTAATATAAATTTTACTATTATTTTAAAACTACAGCATTATAGATGAATAAAAATATATTGATGTCTGATCTTAAATGAAAGACAATATCAAGATCTTTGATTTGATATGAAAATTATAAAAATCAGAGAACAAACGAGTAAGTTATAATAATTTAAATTTATAAAATTTAAACTATATCGGGATACGTGCTGAGAGATGAGTGAATGATGAAATAAATAATGGTCCATTTAATGATTTTTTTATTTTATTTTTTCATTTTAGGACAAACCAATTAGTGTGGGACGACCCGATTTAGTATATAGGTCAATTGAACTGGGACGAAGACAGTACTTGTTAAATATTTTTCTCATTTATTAGTTTCTTTAATAAATTTACTATTAAAATTAGGGGTGTTCACAGTTTGGTTAAAACCGTAAACCAAATCAGACCAAACCGTATTATATGGTTTGGTTTGATTTATGGTTTGAAAAACTATGGTTTGGTTATTTAGTTTCAAAAATTATGGTTTACAGTTTAGGTATGGTTTTTATAAATATATAAACCAAACCAAACCGTAAACCGTAAAACCGTAATATAATGATAATAAATATTAGTATCAATTATTATTTTTGACATATTATATTGTCAATTATTCTACCACCATTGAATGTTGAAAAAAATATTAATTAAAATAAATAAGCTAATACAATTTAATCTATTTTTTTTATATATAGAATAATACTTCCAACTATTTAGAGGTTCTCTTTTTACGCTATTAAATATATATCCTAAATTTTATTTAAGTTCTTAGTTTTTTTACTTTTGTATGTAAATGTTAGATTGTAGTTCATGATTTTCGTTGTATAATGAACCTTTTTTATTGTCAATTTTGATTTCATAAAACAATAAATTTTATTTTACTATTTAAAATTTAAGTACAAACATATTTTAAATAAAAAAGAAGCAAATGAAAAATATTTGAAAACCGCACACCGAACCGCACCAAACCGCATTAATATGATTTGGTTTGGGTTGGATTTAGTGCTAGTATGGTTTGGTTTGGTTTTAAAAAATTACCAAACCGTATTTCACGGTTTGGTTTGGTTTAGACATCAAACCGCACCAAATCGGACCGTGTACACCCCTAATTAAAATGATGTTATTCTAGTTATTATACACTAAATTAATTAAAATAATTATATCTTTAGCTCGGACAACCCATTCTTTTTTATTGCAGAAACATAATTTCCTCTTTAATTTGTAGTGTTTTTTCTACTAGTTATAGATGTATATGATAATTGAGAAAGTATAAATTATGAATTTTTCTCCATAGTTTCCATAATATTTCTCACATGTATCGGCGACCTCTCCATTGCCGGTTGTGCCTTAAACATCATCTTTGCCGACATCACCGGCTACTCATCATCGATGATCTTGCTTCCGGCAATTCGGCATACAGCCTATCTACGGCCAAAACTTTCGTGCCCATCGCGGTTTTAAAGCATATTTTGGTGAAGTGATGTTCGAAATGCATTATGAACTTTGACCTGGTGCATTAAAAAATATTATGTAATGCATTACGTTAATCAGTTTAGCCACAATCCTTATTAACGTGTTTTGGACAGTGCATTATTTAACGATGTAGTATAATGCATTACTTTGTTCGTTAGATTATTCTCGATGCATTATAATAACAATAATAACAAAACTAATGCATTAAAAATATTTAGTGATGTAGTATAATGCACTACTTTGTTCTTTAGATTATTCTCGATGTATTATAATAACAATAATGACAAAACTAATGCATTAAAAATATATAACTAATGCATTACTATGAATGCATTTATATGTATAACATGATTACATCTCACTTGATACAAAATTAACAGTGTGTGCTTTTGGAGCTTAGTATACCGAGATGTGCATTACAATTTACAATATCAAAACATGTGCAAAAAAGTAAATAATCAATGGATAACAAATGTATCTGTAAAAATTATCTTAATCGCAAATAATATTTACATATTTTTAAAAAACATATGCATTATAATACTGCCTCAAGTGCATTACAAAAAAGTACTGCATTATGATAAAAGTTATATGCATTATAAAATGCATTATAACTCCATTATGATAACAACTATAATTTCACAAAAAAATAATATTATAATAAGAGTTAAATGCATTTAAAATAAGGCGCCTCCTTATTCACGATTTTTAAGGATTCTGTTTAATGCAATCCCGTCTTTTTAGTTACTCCCAAAAATATTTTTTTTGCCTTTACATTTTCGCCCTTTTGCATAATTAATTGACGGTTTCATCATAATATTAACTTAATGCAAAATTAAGTTCACACCATTAGATTGTTTATGATCTAAGGATCTAATTATTTCTTATTTTTTACTCTAACTAGTCTTTTCACCAGAATTCACCCCTAATATATATATATATATACGATGATACAACTATTCATTTATTTTTTTTCGTAAACACATTTAATGATCTAAAAGTAATTTATACAATTTTACGAATACTAACTAATGCTAGACTACTTTAGCAAGAGGAGTGATATTGAATGACACTTTTTGTTAATAAAAAGACTTATGTATTGATCGGTGATCACACGTTAGGTTTATAGTACAATTTTAATTCTTTTAGGAGTGACCTAATAGTTGTAGAGTATTGCCTCTTCCCTAGAAGGTTATAGGTTTGAATCTTACGAATGTATCTATAGGTCTCAACTTGACGCACTTATTTTCTCGAATGTGGTTTGCAGGCGATTGCAAATCGAAAGTAACGGTTGCGACATGGGTTACTCGGTGTGAATAAAAAGTATCCACTGCGGATTTCAACTACATTATTATTATTATTATTATTATTATTATTAGGTTAATACACTCTCATTCTAATGGTTTATACAAAGTGTTTGCTTGAGAAAAATCAAGCAAGTGAAATGATGAACCTTATTTCAAGCGAGTGTTCTATTGATCTTAGTTCTCAATAGTTTTGTTTTCTCATTTTCATTTAATATTCACCTATTTGATAAGTTTTAATTCTCCAGCACTAACTTGGAATTAAGACCATGTTTGGTAGCTAATATAAAGCCCATATTGTATTATAACATGGACTTATATATCGGTGTTTGATATTGGCCGGAGAGGGACAGACTTTAAAAATCTATCATGAAGAGGTGAGATTTCCGTAGCGATTTTTTACTTATATTATGTACTAAGAATCATGCAAAGTCCATGACATATTAGAATCTTATATATTTTGAATATCACTAGATTAGATGGATATTCAAAAGTCATAATTGAGTATCAACATATTTATAAAGACTTTCTCAAATATGAAAGGGTTAATGTCACGTAAATACACCAACTTTGATCCCCGTTTTATTTTTTCCATGAACTTTGAAAATTTTGTATAAATACATGAACTTTGCTCCGTGACTGTTTTTTCCACAAACCCAATTTCCGGCGAGTTCGTTGCTGACATGGAATCCTACGTGTCGCTGGAGCGTGTGCCCACTACTAGTTTTTCTGGCCAGTACGAAACGTTGTCATTTTGAATGCCAAACGATGTCGTTTCATAGTAAAAAAAACATCTTCATTTTGTGCCTGGATTTTAAAGGGATCTTAGGGTTAATTACCCCATTTCTTTTTGCGTGTTCCATTGATGGAGAGGGAAGCTTATAGAGTTGCAGATCGAAGGAGGAAAGAATCCTTGCAAGTGAGACGGGAAATCCTCGCGTTGGAGACGGAAAGAATCCTCGCATTTCAAAAGGGAAATCCTTGCGTTGGAGAAGGAAAGAGTCCTCGCTTCGCACATAATGTCGTCATCTTCGAACGTGGGTTCTAATTTCTCGGCTGATTCAAGGAGGTATGGAGTTTGTCTATGTGGTTTAAGGCCGAAAAAGATGGACAGGTCTTATACTGTGAAGAATCCTTACGATCGATTCATTTGTTGTCCGGAAGCCATGGTCTTTTTTTTTTTTTTTTTTTTTTTGCTTTGCAGATTCAGGCTTCAGAATTATATCCTACAATGTATATTGAAACCTTTTTTTTTCCTTGAACAATAGGGTTCTCAGTGCAAGTTTTTCTTATGGGTTGATCCATGGAGGCCACCACATGTTGATGATGTGCAATCATTGGATGGTGAAGAGGAGAGGGAGAAAGTGAACATGTGGATTGAGATGTACTCAAGAAAACTGAAGTACAAAGAGCAACATTTCCAGAAAATCAAAGAACTTGAGCTTGAACTTGAGGATGTGCAGAATGCAAACAAGAATCTCAACAAGAAGCTACTGAAATTTCAAGACGTGCTAGGATGCTTGATGTTGTTTGTTGTGTCTTTGATGATTGCATAGTTTCTAGTAGTTATGATATGATTGAGTTATGTAACCTAACCACCTACCATGTATGAGACTCATGTTTTTATGAACTATTTTAATCAATTCTAGTATGTCAGTATCTTATTGTGGCTACTGTGACCTTCTTGCCTTTGGTAATACAATGCGTATTTCATGATTTTGGTATTAGTATGTATGATTGATATGGAAATATTATGGCTGCATTGGAGATATTATGGCTACTGTAACAAATTGCTACATTTAGTATCTTGAGAAGCATCACAGAACATCCATTAAATCTTGAAGTTTCAAAATCACAAAATACATTAGAAATGTAGTCAAAACTCATTGTTATCCTAATCACTGCCTCATTTGCAAAAGCATAAAACATTAGAAATATTGTTTCACAGTCGTAGTCTCCTAAATATTACAAAACAAATTAACAGAGACTCCTTCTACTTGGCTTGGCTCTCTTGAGTAGATATTCCTGCATGAGTGGAACTTGTAGTGGCTGAGTTGTTCACTGTACTAGCTCCAGGTGCATAATAAATTGCTGAATCACTAGACATCTACAAGCATAAAAACACAAAATCAGTGCTCTACTTATGATATAAATTTTGGATAATCACTTTGTTTACCAAACTTGCAAGACTTACATGAATATATGCATTTCCAGTGCTTTCACAGACCAAACGCCCAATTCTTTTTTTAGCCTACATTCAAGAAGGTTTCAACTAATGATCAATATCATGATTCAGTACAAGTTGCAAAGCAAAAATTAAACTCACATAAAGATATTATACCTGAGCTCTTTCCTTAGCAAGAACCTTTTTCAAGGCTTAAGCTTCACTTTGAGAAGCTTGTTCCTGACTTCTACGCCTTTTACTTGAGCTTTTCTGTAGGAGGATTCTTCCTTGGGCTCCCTCTCTTACCCTGCATTCAAGCATTACATGTATGCTAATAAATACAAAAATAAAAAAAACATAGCCAGATAAAACCAAATACAGAAATACGAACTGGTTTTTTGTGAGGTTTCTGAACTGCCTCATTTTTGCAGGATTTTGAGTTATGCCCCTTTTGAAAGCAATTTTGGCAAGTCATTTGAACCCCAACCTTTCTCAACCGATATAGATTTTATAGGTCCTTTTCATCTTTATCTCTTTTTTTATTTTTCTTCAGCCTTCCAGGCATCTTGCGAATTCTGGGAGGCTCCACAAGATAACCAACAGCCTTTGGCCACACTCTCTCCCCATTTATTGCTGGCAACCCAAATGAATATGGCTTCTTGTACACTTCTATAGTGAAACAGGGATGAACAAAGTATGCAGGATCGTGCCTCATAAAATGAATCACAGAGAGGCCATATATAAAGGGTATTCCTGTAATATCCTACATCTTACAGGTGCACTTCCGGCCTTCAATGAGACTATTAAACTATCTTTTGAAATAAGATGTTTGACCTCAAAATTGGAATCTATTCTCAAGCTCCTCAAGAAGGATGTTCAGGAACCATGTCCAATTGGCCTCATTCTCAATTTTTACTACAGCCCATGCTATTGGGAACATTTGGTTGTTGCCATCTTTGGCAACAACACAAAGAAGTTGACCTTTAAGATAAGTTTTCAAGAAATACCCATCTACACCAATGATCCATCTACATCCGTACATAAACCCCTTCTTCAAGGCACTGAAGCCTATGTACAATCCTATGAATACACTGCCCTCTCCTAGCACAAGCTCAAATCTTCCCTCCCTATCCACTCTCATCAACTCACTTATGTAATTCCTCACTGTGTTATAATGTTCTTTCACTGTCCCTCTCAACAATTGGAATGCATAATGCTTAGCTCAGTGTAATCTGCCCCTTGAAACCTAGAGAGAAAACTTATGTTTCACATCTCTTCCAGCTCTGCCACACTCATTGTAGGCCTAACTCTGAACAAATCCATGTACTGCGTTCCTATCCACTTATAATCAACTTGTTTATTACTTATGGCAAAGGGACAATCATGTTCTTTTCCCATTTTCCTAAACACAAAATTTGCCTCCGTCGAATTCATACTCCCACTTCACTTCCAGGGGCATGGTTCGTTACAAAAAGCCTCAAGTTGTTTCTTTGTAACCCTTCTAAAGTGAATTGGATGACCCATCAATATTGCCCATGTCCTAAGTGCTTCCCTACACTGAAACTCATCCACAAATCTTATGCCAATACTTAACTTCATATTCTTATGATCACATTTTGGATCATACCTAACTTTCCCACTTAACCTTCTAGGAAGGTCGCTATCTTCATTGGATGAACTTGAATCAGAATTCACTTCTGCCTCCGAGTCAACATAATCCGAGTGCATCTCTTCCCTGCCTTCAATATCCAGCCCACAACTACCCTGAAATTCTACCATCTCACGGCCTTCCCCTTCCACCTCACCTTTTACCCTATCTTCCTCAAATTCTGGAATCCTCAATTTCTCATGTTCAATATTCTGTCTGGCTTCTTGATATTCCTCATCCCCACTCCCCAATTCATCATCTCCAAGGCTATCATCAGTTTCAATGGCATCATCATCTTCATCTGAATCATACCATGATGAAATATCAGAAGAATCAATATCCTCCCCATAATCTTCTTTATTCTTCTGCAGTCTCCCTTCTGACACCTCATTACCCTTCTCACTTACACTAGCAATACCCTTCCCATCTCTTTTTTCAGTTGAATTCACTTTTGATTTCCCCTTGCTTTGTTGCGTAGCAACAGACTTCACACAAGTAACTGCAGAATCACAATCTGCATATTTCAAAACCTTATTTGTCCCCTTGCCCTTGGTCTTTTTTCCACTTCCTTTCGTAATTCCTACCATATTGCCTTTCTGCCTTCCTTCAGCCCCTAATAAACCTTCTCCCTAACAAGCACTTCATCTTTATTAGGTACTAGAACCTCAGAAGGATCACCCCTTCCATCCATTGTCTATACCCTTTCTCAACCCTCCATCCACATAGATGCTAAAACACCCACACTTCTTAGATAAGTTGTGAAGCATTTGGGTTACATCCTCATCATCTTTCAAATCAATGAAATCAATGGTTTTAGGGACATTATAAGCAATGCAATTCCATTTTTCATATCCCAGATCTACTACCTCACCTACGACATCAACATAGCCAAATTTGTCTTTATCAAACCCACATTTTCTTCCATATGTACCACCAGAGTAAAATCTAGTCCCTACAATATTTTTAAACTTACCACCATGATGAAGGTAAAGAGCGAAAGCGTTCCTGCAACAAAATTAAAGCAAATAAAATAAAATTTCTCCCAAATAACAAGAATACAAATATGAACAACCAATCGATCTAGAATTCTTCCACAAACCCTAATAATGTCTCCCACATGCACAAATCCAGAATAAAATACACAAATTCAAAATAATTACAGAGGAAAGCTTACTCATCACCCATGGTGGAGATGTCGAATGGTTGCCGCTTTCCTCTTTCTAGCAATCGTTTTCCCACTCTATCTTGACGTTAAACTCACAGAAACCCAATAAACCTAGAAGAGTTCACATTAGCTGTGATTTTGCATCTTCATCTAGCTGGCGTGTGATTTCTAAAAAACAACGAACTAAAGCAGATGAGGGCTACACAAATCCTAGCAGAATTCACAAATCTCGCTTAAGTTCCTAAGAAACGACGTCGTTTGCTCCCATTAGTGAAACGACGTTGTTTGTTCCACGTAAGATTAGTAAAAAAATCCACATAGGATTCCATGTCAGCAACGAACTTGCCGGAAATTGGGTTTGTGGAAAAAACGGACACGGAGCAAAGTTCGTGTATTTATACAAAATTTTCAAAGTTCATGGAAAAAATGAAACGGGAATCAAAGTTGGTGTATTTACGTGACATTAACCCAATATGAAATAAATACCTATAGACTTTAAAAATACAAAAAAATCTTTTACATTCTGGATTGAATACACCCGTAAGATAAGTGACAATTTTATGTTCCAGCCCAAACATAAACCCAACCAACCCAATTTAATTTAGATAGAACGAAGAGAAATAGAGAGGTTCGTGTGTTTTGAGAGGTGTTGGACGGGAGTTGGTAGAAATGGAGTCATGGGCCATGTTTTCATTGGACTTTAAGGGCTTTCTCTTTCTAAATGTTAGGGTTTTTAATTTACATGATGATTTACAGTTAATGTAGAACCATTTTGGGGGATTTTAAACATAGCCCCCTTTTCTCTTCATATAGCCCCAAATAAAAAAATAAATAATATCAATTTTAAACGTACGGTTTTACCCTTATATAGCCCCAAAGATCAAATTCTTATCAAAACATAGTCAAGATTATATATTCTTGTAGCTCCGCTGTGTAGAGCCGTAAAAGTTAAAACCATAAGAGTGAATATATATATATATATATATATATATATATATATATATATATATATATATATATTTATCGGTCCAATTTTTCTTCAAGAAAAATTATAAATGGAAGCATAATGAAATTATAAAGAAAAACGATCATCATTGCCGTGGGAGAAATCCCACTTCTTGCTGGATTCACCTACTTCAGCCATTAGATGGTGAAGGGAATCTGCGTCATATTCTTTGGAGTTGAACGGGGGATGATCGATTAAAACCGGGCTCTCAAGAATTATGCTAGGCGCCGATTCGAAATCAGTCAACCACTTGAATTAGCCGCCATTAACGAGAGCTCCTTCACCAATATTCGAGAATCGATTATCTGAAATAAATTCTTGAGATTGATTACGAGCGAGAGCGAGAGCTCTAGGCTTTTCCCCCTCTTCTTCGTCGTCCTCCTCTTCTTCCTCCTCCTCCAGCTCCTCTTCCGAAATTGAGACGGCGGCGGAGGGCGGCGGAGCACGGTGGTGGATGTTCCGAGAAGACGGCGGAGGGTGGTTGTGGTCGCAAGAATACGTGACGATTAGCATATTTTACTTGCTTTCTTGCTGGGCATACCTTTGAGCTACTGCATCTGAATAACCCCTGCAAAATTGATGGCGATCGTCGATTAATTAAAGTTTTAAAGACAATTAATTAGGCAGCGGAGACGGGAGTGAGTTGGGATTAGGCCGGGATTTGGCCGCGGTGAGAAAAAATGGCAGCTCTGTTTTTACGGCTGCACAAGAATTATACAAGGGCAAAATTGTACATCTCAAAATAATATTATTTTTATTATTATTTGGGGCTATAGAGAGAGAAAAGGGGGCTATGTTTAAAATCCCCCAACCATTTTACATCTTGGGCCGAGTTTTTGTGGACTTCTTTTCTATATTACCCCATAAATATAACAAATTTGTTGTTGGGCTTGTTCTTAATTACATGAGACGGTGTTAATTTTAGTAATTACTTTAACCGAACTAATTTATTTGTTGGGATTCTTAATTGAATTCAAGATAGTAGAAATTTTGGCTGAGAGTTGATCTGATGAGAATACGGTCTCAAATTAAGATTTTTATAATTCCATGATAGGGAGTACTAGTTTAATTTAGAGATTTAAATCACTAATGGTCCTATAAACTTTTATAAGATGCAACCTTAAATTCAATAAAGTTTTATTTAAGAATATTAAGGCTCGCTAAATGGGCCCAGGACCTCACGGTCTTTGATATGTCATCGTGCGGTAATGATGTTAAGATTAATGTTGACCATACGTGTTTACCATTTTACTAACTTGGATAATAGTGCATAATATCCCACACTAAGCATACTTGGTATGCTCACTCCCCACGTAAATTTTCAGGTGATTAAGCTCGAAGGCGTGCCGTGATCGAATGACTCCTTATAATATATTAGAAGTCATATTTTTGCATCTTCTATTACTAAAGTACTTTTGTATAATTAGATATTTCAACTTCTAGAATGAATATGGTTTTGGTATGTAAAGTATTAAGAATCATGAATTTTATTATCGTGATTTGAATCTAGAAGGCTTCTATAAATTTTAATGTTGCTAGGGAAAAAAAAATTAATGTTGTGGATGACAAAAGCTTGCTAGAAGATTGAGTTCGTGGTAAAGTAGGTGCAGCCTTATTCTAGTACATCCACACTATGGGAATTCAGATTAGCATTTGATTAGATTTGAGTTTTTTTTTAGTACTTCTAAAGTACTTCGCTTGTCGAGGTGCTCGCAGGTGGATGAAGGGGTGAAGCTATGCGAGTGCATGAGGCTCTTTCTTGGATTAAAGTTTGATGTAGTCTAGCTTTAAACCGATAGTAAGATGATGTCTAATGCTATATTTCCCCTCAAATCTCAATTGTTCAGAGTTTGGACATATTATTGCGAGATTCAGATCTATTTTGAAGGTTATTATATTTTTTAATGTTAAGGATTCCCAATACGATACCAATTTAGTGGCTCATAGTCTCGCTAGAGAGTTTAGGAATTTTCCTTTCCCTTTTGTTTGGGGGAAACCATGAATTGTGTATGGTCTTACTTATAATCCATGATCTTGTGCTTAATATGGTAATCTTTTTATTTTAAGTGATTAGGGTAAATCTAATTTACTCTGTGTGTGCAACACACAATTTTATTGAAATTTAAAAAATGGGACTACTTACATAGTACGTACCATTGATATCAATATTAGTATAAGAAAGTATGATAGTTTCCCTCCAATATTTTTGATATTTGAGCCTCATTTAATTTTTGTAATTAACTAAGTCATACATATTTTAAAATATAGTATTATGTTATTTCTATACAATTCCTTAATTAATGTATTTATTCCTATGAAAACTCATTTTTATTCATTAAACTTCAACACATTAATTAAATTTCAAGTATAAATATTAATTTGATCAACTAATTTCTTCTCATTTGTTTCGTTTAAATGTAATTTTGAATAATCGATTCAAATACTAAAATTAAGCAGTGAATCTCAATTTTACTGTCTAAACATCTCTCAATTTAATGTAATATTTTAATATTTTATATTTTGTTTTTTTATTCTTTGCTATGAAAATTGAAAATATATTAATATATGCATGTTCATTTTTCATTTTTACACACAGAATTAATACAACAATTGATAGTGAACATAGATAACTCAATTAATTATGTCAGGAGTCGTATAAAATTACAATAATTATAATTATGAAGTTGATTCATATTTAAATGTTTAATCAAACAATCTCTGAAAATGAACTATAAAATTACACATGCATATAAAATGTGTATATATATATAATCAAATATAACATAACATACGAGAGTATACATGTATATAGAAATAATTTTTTCTTTCGTCATTTTATGAAATAAAGTAGAAATTATTAATTAAAATAAACAGTAAGCATCAGATATTTATCGTGTTATTTATAGAGCAAATCCCTGCATCGCGGGTGTGTACAAATCTAGTGACAATTGATAATGCCACATCGTGAGAAGTCAAATATTTGAAGTTTTCCTGGAGTTCTAATAAATAAAACCTTAATACCCCTATCAAGAATATTATCACGCCAGCTACGAACGCGTACATTAATGTGGCTTCTATTTTATATAGTGCAACAATCTTCATTAAATAATTACGATAAAAATTTGGGTGAGGTCGGTCACATAGTGTGGCCGGGTCAAAGTGTCAATTTTTATACAAAAAATGTTAATCTATACGAATAAAAATGTCAATCTTTAACATAATTATTTTACAAATAAAATGTCAATTTTTAAAAGTGACAATCTTTATACAGAAAAGTGCTAATCTACACGATAAAAGTGTCAGTGTTTTAGCCGGCCGCACGGTGCTTCTGGCTGATCCGAGTGTGTCCCAATAATTACAGGCTACCCGATTTTTATAAACGGTTCAAGTGATCGGTCCAATAATCCAGTGACTCGGTCAAGTGATCGGTTCGATGTGTGGACATTGCCTAAAACGTAAGAATGTACATGAAAACGACGGCTTTCCTTCAATTCAACCAATTCAATTCAACCAATTTCTTCCAGCTGTAGAGTGCCAAGTGTAACTCGTGAACTTGAAAGTTGGGGCAGACGATTAAACGCTTCCCTAATTTGACGCCGACTTCAAATTCTCCTTTCTGACTTTTCTTAATAATATCACATTAAAGACAAAATCTACCACGGTGTGAATAAGTCTTTGTATTTTGAGTTAATTGCAAATATCATACAAAAACTTTGAGCTTTATCGTTTTATAACCCAATTTTTTTAAGTGTTTGCAAATAAATGCTCAACTCTTACTATATTTATAAGTTCCATCTAAATATCAAAATCCTTAGGATTGAAGAACGAAACCGTACCCTTTTTAGAGAATGACAAAGTCTTGGTTAATCTCATTATTGAACTCGTCAAATCAGCTTGCTAAAGACTGAAAAAACAGGATAGATCAAATCGGCATTCTGCAATAAACTGTTTCTATAATAGAAAACATTGTATTTCTTTTAGTTATAGATATAATATCTCTATTGCATTTCGGTATTGCATTTTCTATTTCATATTAGATGCTCGCTAAGTGTTTAAAATATTTTCTTAATAGCAACAATTAAATAATTTTTATAAACAAAAATATTTAATTAAAAAATATTTTTAACACGAGATGAACATCAAATAGCGCAATATGAGATGCAATACCAAAAACAATAAAAATATCTCAATCCTTTAAAAATCACGAACGATGTAAATATGATTCAAACAAGTATATTATTCTAATCACTCTTGATCCACAGACACATAAATAACGAAAAAAGAATTGACAAAACGTTGCCCTCATCATATATCACCGTAACTGATCGGAGTCTGCCGTGGAACTCGATTTGTAGAAAAAAAAAAAAAAAAACACATATCTCTACCACCATTGATGCACAACACAGCCCATGTTCCTGAGGTCCTGGAACATGCCATAGCACTGAGGATAGGAGAAATTAAACCTATTAATCCTTTCTCCCGAACAGCATTTGACGTACCGATCGAAATGGCACTCCATGAAAAGCTCATCGATCAAGCAAATCGCCCCTCTCTTCACCAGCTCCTTTATCAGCGGAATCTCCGTCCCCTCCACATCCATCTTTACCACCACGAAATCCTCGGGCCTCACCGTCCGCAGCAGCCAGTCGACGAAGTCGAACGCCGCCACCCTCACCACCGCCGACATCTTGTCCTCCGCCGCCTTCTCCCCCTCGATCCGCCCGAACGGCCTCATCCGCCACACCTTGTCCTTCACCACGATGGGCTTGCTTCCGAACACCACCGTCTCGTTCCGGATCCACGCCGCGTAGGGCAGCAGCGTCACCCCGCGCCGCCGCCGGTACTGGTCGTGGAAGGCGGCGTCGGCCTCCACGGCGTAGATCTCGAAGCTCTTGTTCTGCTTGGGGTACTGCTTCTCGAACCAAGAGCCGATGCTTGAGTCGTACTCGCGAGCGCCGAGGTCAATGTAGATGAAGCGGTTCTTCCGGGAGAGGTCGATCATGGAGGGGAGGTATTTGATGCGGCTCTCCTCCTTGCCCAGCCCCTCCCACACGTCCAGCGGCTCCTCCGCGATCAGGGGCTCCAGCTCGCCAATGATGCGGCGGCGCTCGGAGGGGATCTCGCACTGGCGGTGCTGTTCGCGGCGGTCAGCGTAGATGTTGAGGGTGTTGGTGTAGAATTTGTCTTTGAACATGGCGGCGAAGGTGAGGAGGAGGAAGATGAGGGGCAGGCCGTAGACGATGAGTTTGAGGGAAGGTTTGGGTGGGGAGGGATTCGGTCTTCTTGGATTCATCACTTAGAATTAGAAGTGTGTGATTGTTTGTGTGGAGAGAGAGAGAGAGAGAGAGGAAGTGGAATTTGAAGAGGTGAGACTTCGGAGGAGGAAGGCAAGGCATTATGTGTGTGTGCGTGACTGTGTCCATATATGTGTGATCGAGTATTGATTGGAGTTGAAAAATGAGAGGATATGTACATATTATAAATAAATGATCTAATTCTAGCCATTTTTTAAATTTCATGACATTTATACCCTTATGCAATAAATATACATTTAATTGAATTTCTCTCGTTATCTCTCACCTCTACGAATCTCTCTGCATCTCCACCTTTCCCCCTCCAAAAACCCCACCACTATCCTCCAATTCTCCATCAATCAAACTCTAACCCAAGTCAAGACTGCCAAGATCGCCATTAATGATCGCTTCGTCCATCGAGATCTGAAGATGCAAGAGAAGAACGCCATTGGACACTACATGGAGCTCCTCGACCAGACCCTCTACGAGCTCCAATCCGCCATGGTTGAACTGGGATCTCCTCTGACCTCATCATACGCCAACATCAAGACCTTCTGAGCGCAGCAATGGCTAATTACTACACTTGCATCAATGGATTCTTGGATTTGGAACAACTCGATTTTGCAATTGAACACGAGGGAAGAAGAAACACAACAAGTACGATTAGGGTTGCACGAATTCATGGTTACTCGTGTTCGTGTGCACGATCAATCCTCATTTTTTTCGTGTTCGTGTGCACGAACACGAGAGAAAACAATCGTGAAGTCCGGTCGTGCACACGACCACGAAGAAAAAGAGTGTGTTCGTGCACACGAACACGAGCAACCGTATAATCGTGCAACCCTCGTATTTCTGCCGAACATCACCATCTCCGTCTCCTTCCTCGCCTCCGCCGTGCACGCCTTCGCCGTCACCCGGAGCAGTGCCTCCGGGAAGTATGTCTTCTGCCCTAATCCAAAACGATCCAGAATCTTCCTCTGGAACTCCAGATTCTCGCCGATGAAACTCCCGCTCGCCTCGACCGGTCCATGAACACCTCGTTGCTGCACATGGCTTCCTCGCCGGGCTTGTAGCAGGCGAAGTCAACGAGGAACACTTTTCTGAGCCGCGTCGTCATGTAGAGAATAGTTGTGAGCAGCAGTGATCGACATCGGCAATTACGGCAGCGGCGGGCGTTCTTCTTCTTCACCATTACAACTCAGAGGTTGAGAATGTCGATCGAAGGCTTTATTTCCAGAAATAAGAGAGAGAGAAAGAGGTGTGGCGTGGGGCAGGAGAGTAGGTGGGGGTTGAGGAGGCGGCAATGGTGAATCAGGGTATGCGTGCGGCTATGTTTTTTTTACTTATCTAATTTTATTTAATAAATTTCATTAAGGGTAGAAATGTCTTTATACATAAAAAATTGGCTAGAATTATGTTATTTTTATATTGGTGGCTATAATTAACTTTTGTCTTATTAAAAAGGCTATTTTAGGGTTTGCCTCTTATAAAGTATTTTATTATATTGACGTTGGATCTTATGTTGTAAATTTTTATATGATTTTTTTATACCAAGGAATTTATTTTCTATGTATCGAACAAGCACAAGAACAAGACACACGTTCTTGGGATCAGTTTATAAAATGGAATGAGTTCATGTGTATTGATTTGATTTCAAAACTTTGTAGTCCCGTGTCTCACACATACGTAGTCAGATTGGTCATCAAGCCAATGATCGAGCCTCGAGTTCTGACTTTATATCGATATTAATTATTAACCCTGCTTAAAAATGATAAAAGAACTGTTTACAAAGTGTCACTATTCTGTTCGATATAATCAACAAAAGAGCTTGACTTTTACCTAATTGACTTTAATATTCATATCAAAGCACAAAGCCATAATCCACATATATTTTGACACCTTTTGCCATGATCTTCCAAGTAGTCGCCACGTCAAATATCATTTTGAAATTTTAATGAGTCATTGAGCCAAGGTTGAAGTAGCTAGCTCTATGCATCACCGTTACTGAAAGAAATAGTGAAATACTTCTCCGTTTCATACTAGTATTCTATCTCTCTTCATTTGGTTGTTTCAAGTGGTCCAGTTACTAAAAATATAACAAATTAACCCACTAAGTTGTCCACTTGTTAAGACTTTAAAATCCTAATTCCTAAAATCTACCCTCCTTCCATGGAAACCTCTTATTTAATTAACTAGCAAATGAAACGTGCGTTGCACGTGTAACTACTGTTTTAGTTTAAGTAAATTTATGTTTCTAATTGATCTGAATTGATAGGTATAATGTGCAAAAATTATTTTGTAATTTTAAGACTAATTTTGAAGAATGTGAAAAATTAAATCTACTATAGAATTATTATGTAACATCCCGTATTTTTCTATCTACTTTAGAAGCGATTAGAGGAAATTATCCGTTCTTAGTGATTTAATATCACTTATGTATAATGGAATTACTAGAAGATATTCTATTATAAATCAAGTAGCCACTTGATTCCCAATAATTTTAATTAACTATCGAATAATTGAGTAGACACTTGATTTTGATATTTGACTAAGAAGTTGACAAATTAAATCAATTCTAGTGCTTCGATTATTTAGTATCACGAGATCTACTAGAATTTAGCAAGTTATTGGGCCAAGCCCAACTTCAAATGGGCCGAGCCCATTAGTTCAACTAACTTTGGGCCAAGCTCATCACGTAGATACCTATGCTATTAAATAAGCCCAATAGCCAAGAAAGGCCTTATGGCCCAAAACACAAGCTACAATTAATTAAGAACCAAATCCATTCAACACACAGCAAACTTCAATAGCCAATTCTAGAAATAAATTACACTTTAGTCTTCAAAGTCAAGAATTGTAGGCTGAGCTATTAATATACTCCCTCCATCCCATATAAAATGTCCACCTTTCTCTTTGAGTCATCTTAAAATTTAATCCACTTTCCTAATATGGTATAGATTAAAATCACTTCAGTCCATCCCATCACACTTTAATTAGTCCAAAAGTAACTTTATTAGCCCAAAAGTACATTTATTATCATAAAAGTAACTTTATTACCCCAAATTAATATCACTTCAACCCATCATATCACATTATTACATAAATGCATTAGTTTGTGATCCAATTTTAAAGTGGACATTTTATATGGGATGGAGGTAGTATATATATACAAGCAGATACACTTTGTTTTCCAAGTCAAGAGAAGGGGACAACAAATCTTTTGCCCTCAGGAACAAATAGCTACAAGCATAGCTACACTTAGAGCCCCAAAAACCTACAAAATAAGAGGGTTGAATCAGCCATTAATGAGAGAGTTTAGGGAATATGTGCAGAGAATAAAACCAACTTCAAGCTTATATACCCTCCCAAATCAGCCAACACACTACCACTTTCCACATTACACTCTTTCATACTTCACCCTAAATCTGAAAACCAACGAGAACAAAAGAGAGGGAGAGTAAAAGAGAAGCTGCAACAGTAGAAGAAGGGAAGGACAGAAGCAGAGCTCCATTTTCCCACTGCAACAGCCCCTGAGCACTCCCACTTCATTAAGGTAATAACACAAACAACCAAACTCATTCACCTCTTGAGCTCACAAGTATGTTAAGGCTAATTTAGTTAAGCAAAACTACCATGTTTACTTACAAATATCCAAACTAGAAACATAAGGAACACACACAGAGCATGTTGTTGTTCTCTCTTCAAGTAATAAGCCTTTTCAGCATGAACTAGATAATCACAAGTTCCAAACCTAAGCTAAGGCCTAAACATAAAAGCTTTCACACTTGTTAATTTCTGAAAACCTACGTACTTGAAACAAAAGAAAAGACAGAGACATAAACATAGGCGATTAAGCATAATAACATGGCATACTCTTTGGATACTCCCACCACAACCAAGATGAAACAGTTCCAAGTTCAAAATTTTCTACAAGCCCAACAAAAGCAATAAAAAGATCAATATCAACAGAGTCGAGAGAGAGAAGGGTAGAGAAGAAATTCGAACCTCGACGGCAGAAGCTTGCAGCAACAGCGCTTCGACGCAGCACTCCAAACCTGCAAAAGAGAGAAAATCAATAAATTAATAATTAGATAAATAATTAAGTAGAGAAGAGTGGCGGCAGCAGCCGAAAGCCACCGGCTTCGATGCCGACGATGGGGAGAAACAACCGGCAGAGGGCTGGAAGCCAGCTACCGGCGCCGGCACCGAGGCGGCACTGTCAACGGTGTGGCGGCAACTGCGACGACGCTGGAGCTGCAAAAGGAGAGATATAGAGGGATAGTTTCAGTAATTATTTCAATAAAATACAATGATAATAAAATAAAATAAGAAAGATAAAGAAGGGAGAGGCGTGCCGTCGGCAAAGGGAGGACAAGAGCCGGAAATCGGCAA
Source organism: Mentha longifolia (assembly GCA_001642375.2). Taxonomy (NCBI): domain Eukaryota; kingdom Viridiplantae; phylum Streptophyta; class Magnoliopsida; order Lamiales; family Lamiaceae; genus Mentha; species Mentha longifolia. The sequence goes on from CM038118.1 coordinate 16,888,494, forward strand.
AAGAAGAAGAGGGGCGAAGTAATTTCGCCCAAGTTCAGAAATTGGGGCTTTTTCTTACGAATTGGTGGAGTTGGTTTCTATGAGAAGAATTCAGAGAGAGGAAGAGAGTTAGGCGATGGAAACGAAAGTGAAGGAGATGAAGTCGGAAATAGCGCCGGCTGCCGGCGCAATGGCTGGAGAAGAAGAATCCGAGAGGGAGGAGAGGAATCGGCGCAGAGAGAGAGAGAACCAGAGAAACAGCGCGAGACGAGAGATAGAGGGAGACTAGGATTGTTTTAGTCAAACGGGTCGGTTCGGGTCCGGGACGTAAGCGGGTTACGGGCCAGAATTTCGGGCTGCATAAGGGAGTGGGCTGAGATTAAGTTTCAGTTGGGCCGGGACCTAATATCAACAGGGCTGATTTTAACTAATTAGTGGGCCAAGTTTATTTCTTTCTTTGGGCCAGATTAAGTTAATTAAATTTATGCCCAACACTAATTAATTATGTGGTTCAAGAACACTATTAAAAATTATTACTCCCACAAATAAAAATTTAGAGAATAATAATTCTCGAGTGAATTATTTTACGAGTTTAAAGAATTAACTTATAGACTAAGTTAATTAACCAAGACTTAGTAATCACGATTAATTGATTAAAGCTAATGAATTATACAATTAAAATTAATTATTGAGAAGCTTCTCAATTAAATTAATTCCTAGCTAATAATAAATCAAGTAGTTATTTATTAAGAAATATACCTTATAAACCGTTCATATAACGGGATTAATAACTTGAGCTTACATAGCAGTGACAACGTCACTTAAAAATTAAGAATAATCTCCGAAGAGACGTAGAGCTAGAATTAGTCGATAAGCTTTTATCGTTCGAATTAAGAATCTTACTGCATTCTTTAATCAAAGGTCAAGCGAAGAAGGAGCAGTAGCCGAGGCGAAGTTAGAATTCATTATCAGTAAGCAGAGCAAGTGAGGTGGGCTTTCTTCTAAAACAAAGCATGTTTTATTAGATGATATAGCTCTTTTAAAGATTGTCATGCCATAAAATATTTTGATTTTGTATGATGCCTATCTGTTATTGGCCAAGGCCAATATTACTTTATTGAATTCGGGTCCTTGTATGATGAGATATTATACTTGGGCTAGTGTACACCAGTGATCGAATCATCCAGAGTGATGACCGATCAAGTGACGAGTAAGGTGACCACCATCTCGGGGCACAACAACTCAAATATGGTGGATTACTAAAGAACTTAGATTGCGCAGTCACTTTTGAGAAAATAGAGATTTTAGTGAACATATGTTTTTTTGATAAACCCTCATGTTTCACTGAGTATATGGATGACAATAAAACCAATTTTGGGCATGTGTTCACTGAGTACAATTGTATTCAGCCCTGTATATTATTTCTGGTGTGCAGGTTGAGCAGGTTGAAGCGGAGTGATCGGCAGAGCTTTTGTCAAATTAGCAATTAATAGTTGTTGAACACTCTTGGTAATACATGTCTCCATACATGTATTTATAGCTATCTTTCCGCTGCGTACACTCTGATATTTCAAACCTATTTCGATTTGGTTGTATTCTAAGTCAGAATCGTGACTAGTAACATCGTACTTTAACAGTCTTGAGCGTTAGTTTATCTAGTAGTAAAGTTGTTTTATGAGTCCATATTCCATAGATATCCCCCTTTTATCTGTTATTTCATATTTATATTTATAGTCAGGAATTTACCAAGCTTAGCTATTAATTAGCAAAGTGCGGTCGTGACATATTATTACTTTGATCAATTATGTGAAAATTATTTCATTCCTTCCTCAAAACCTTAAAATACTTATGTCAACAACAATCAATTGAGGAAGAAACATTTAAGCATTCAACTCTTTAAATGAAGCACACAAGTTATGAAAAGATTTGCACAAAATTATTGATAGATTGTTTATTGTTTCCACCTTTATATAAAACATGATAACTGTAATATTGCATTTATTTTAGCAACCATCTTTTTTTAATTTAAGTCAACTCTCTCTCAAATTACATAAACTATTGTAATATAGAATTAGAATATATTATAATTTGTGAAAACTTATCCCAAATTTTACTACGAATGAAATTTGGTAATCAATTTGCTTATTATGATATTTTAAAACCTTGATTATTTAATTTCACAGATACAAATTATACGATATTTTTTTTTATCTTGACTATTGAATTTCACAAATCCAATTCATAATACTGGTCATTCAAAATCAGAATTCCAACATCTAGTCCATGAAATATACAGAGTATATACTTAATTAACTAAAATAAGGTAACAATAAATAATTAAACTAAAAAACAAATTAAATTGAAAATCCTAAGAAAAATATCTATACTTGACCAACTATATTTTACATTTTATTTTTGTCGCTAAAGTAAATTTATTGTTGTGGAAAGTTGGGATCTTCATAGTTCATATCTATACGTTTATATATATACTTAACATCTATGAAAAAAAATAAATCAAACTAAAATAATAAATAAGCTAAATACCATACTTAAATTTATACATATATATAGTATATTTAAATGTATAATATAGTATTACATAATTGTCCTTAAATTTAAAATAATACAAAGATATAATAAGAAATCTATATTAAGTACCCAAGGCTCTTTTTATATAAGTATAGATATAGATTAGCCCCTTACTTTTTTTAAACTAAATTCATGTGACAAAAAGAAACTAAACTACTACGGAGTAATAAAGAAGGGAAAGACTAAGGAGTAATAATTGAGAAATGATATGCTACTCCATCACTTTTTTCTTCATCGTTTTTTTCACTTTCACATTATTTTTGTAAATTTTTGTTGTCGTTTTATATTCTAGTATTCTAAAAATTAATATAAAAATTATTAAATCTACAAAATAATTAAAAGTAAAAACTCGATCTTTCTTTCTTACTTCTAACTTAAAAAAATGAATAATAAAAGAAATCGAGTAATGAGTTAGTTATATATAAATTTCTAAGATTCCAGAATATAAAACAATAATAAACATTAAAAAAAAATAATGTCAAAATGATAAAACGATAAAAGTGCTCACAAAGGTGCCAAGTAACATATTATATCTCTAACATATTTAACACTTATGAGTATGGCTTTGGCAATCAATTTAATGGTGGGAGTAGGATCCCTGTGCCCCAAAATCACGTGCCACGTCCTACTTTAGTTGTTCAACATTTACTCGATATGAAAATGACTAGCTCAACCAATTTGTATAAAAACCACAAATAAATGTCTTTCATTAAGGGCTCTCTAATAATTTAAGTAATCGACTCCAATAATCTAATAATTATATGGGCCAATCTCAGATTGACACCCTAAACTAACCCAACTAAAATGTTTGTAAATTTAAAAACAATACTTATTATGTGTATATTTAGGTGACAAAGATAATATTACACGATAAGTTGCAAATCTGGCCCGAGTAGGCATGACAATAGCTTGGTATCCATCCATTTACATTTTTCCGAACTCTAACTCATTTAAATTATTAAGGGCACTAGTGTTGTGCCCGTGCGTTGCACGGAAGATATAAATTATAAAGAGCTACAATATAAATAAATATAATTATAATTCTTGTATGTCAAAGTAAAATTATAAAATTTAATAAATAAAATTAATGTTAATAGACAAAATTAACGTCGATATTATATAAAATGTACTACCTCCGTCCCATTTAAACTGTCATGTTTGATTATTCTATACCACTCATTTAAATAAACAACATAAAAGTTTAAATGGGACGGTGGGAGTAATGTAATATAAATGTTCCACTACATTGTAAACACAGTTTATATGTCCATCTCGGTTGTAGCAGTCCGATATCCACATCACAAGGTGGATATTTGATCATTCCTCATAAAATTTTATACATTTTGAATTTTTTTTTATATAAAATTTTTAGAAAAATACATAACTTTTGTCTCGTATATATCGATCATAACTTTAAAAAAAACTTTGAATTACTATATTTTTTGGAATTTTATTTAAATTTGTATAGTTATTTAAATTCTACTTAGTAATTGATATGTTCCTTTAGCAATTTAATACATTCTTTAAAAAAAAAATATCGAGAAATTAAGCAATAAATTATGATTACAATAAATTTATCGATCAATTGCTTTAAATCTAATTTGGTTTTATTTCACAAAAGTTCAATCAATAATTAAATTTATTTATATTATCACAACAAAATAAATTTTACACAAATTATCAATAAAAAATAGAATTGAAAAAGTAAATAAATAAGATATGGATATAACAAAATAAAGAAATCCATAGAATAATTTAATGCAAAAATAGATGTATTAATGAAACACTATTTATAAACTAAAATACATTTATTACCAAATCTATTGGACAATTCACAACTCTTTGAAACATATCATGTTTATAAATCCATTGGAAAATTCATGTATACTTTTGGAGGGAAAATGACAATATTGTAAATTTTTGCAACAATTATTCTTTTAGATATTGTAATAGATCCACAGCGTAGTGGGGTGTGTGGGCTCGCTGCCAACTGTGAGCCTCACTTGCCAGGGCAGGTTCTGATATTTTTGAGGTTCTAGACGAAATTAAAAAATAGAGGCTCTTCGTATTTAAAAAAAAAATTGTTTAGTTATATGTTGTTTTAACAATCATTAAGAGAATAAAGTTATACTAGACATTTCACAATTAGACAAATAAATGACAATATTAAGTTATGATTTAATAATAAAAAACAAATATATAAAAAAAAAATAATCGAGTCCGATACTCCAATAGAAAAATAATATCTTACCTAATTCAAAAAGAATGGTCATAATACTTCGTATGAAGAATTTTTTCTATAAATTAATAAATAAAAAATGGTCATTTAGTTGTAGGTATCTTACTATGAAATGATTATTATTGTCCTCCCATATGAAATTTAGGACTGGAATTTGAACTGAAGGCCCTGAACTCAACAATCAACATCTCTAATATGAGCATTCTCTTTTTCGGTCATTGTTAACCAAGTTAAATCATTATTTTCCATTAGGCATCAAACACTTAATAATACTACCCACGAAAACAAATGGAAACAAAAGAAAGCAAAATATTAAACAAATATCGTTGTATTCTTGTTAGCAACTTTGCATCCATGATGGAATTGAAATTATTATATAAACACAAACAATAAATCAATAAATTAATATAACTATACTAAAAAAAAAAAAAAAAAAACCTTTTTTGGGTTTCCCCAAAATTCACACATAGAAAGATGGGACTGAGTACTTGAGGGAGCTAGAGATTCGTGAGACTCAAACATAGAGAGACAAAGAGTTTTATTTTGTTTTTGTGTGTGTGTTTTTTTTTAAATCTTAAAAATAAAAGAGGCCCACTATTTATTTGAGCTTATATAATATGTATGGTTTAAAAAAAATATTGGGGCCCCATTCTGCCTTGGCCCCATTTGCCTAGGCTCAGGGCTAGCCCTATCGCCTGTGAGCCCCACCTGCGTTAGCAAGCCCGAGAGTGGAGAGAGGAGGTGTAGAGGAGTGAGCCCGCCTGTGAGCCCCGATAGTGACGTCATAATGACATTATATTATATATATATTTTTTGATTTTTCAGCAATAAAAATATATATATGAAAAGTTAAATATAAAAAAAAGAAATAAAAATATTAAATTAAAATCGAATTAAAAAAATCAAAAAATAATAAATTTCATTAGAAAGAGCCCGTGCATTGAAGCCGATTTTGGGTTGGGGCTCTCTCCGCCTTAACAGTAGAAGAGATCCCCAACTCTAATACATATCGTTCTAACTTCTAACAACGAATAAAATGTAAATTTACTATCCTACCCATCGCAAACCTACAAGGAATCAATCTATATTTTCTTCATCGTACATAAATTTTTACACTCTTTAATCGGATGAGAATCTAATATAACACAAATTTACTTGTTAGACAATGTTGAAATAGTTGATAGATCGTGTTCAAATAAAATAATGATAGGTTTATCACCAAAAGTTATTAACAGTAATATAATATATATATATATATTGGAATATATAATCATAAATACCTAATAAATAATGTTCAAATAAAATTATGATAAAATTTAGAGGCAAAAAATAAAATACCAAAAACACATTATAAAATCAAATTTTGCCTTGAAATATAAAAAACATAAATTTTACCCATATTTTGATGGGGTGGACAATAATACCCTTGCCCCACTCTATTCACTTCCTCTCTCCCAACCCAACCCAACCTAGGCCCAGCCAGCCGACCCGACCCGATCAGACGGCCCGACCCGATCCGACCCGATCAGCCCAGCCCGGCCAAAAAAATTCCATTTTTTTCCCTCCTGAAATGTGCAAGTACACCGTACGTTTTTTTATCATTTAGTATTGTTTACTCGGTAAGTACACAGTACGTTTTATATTCTACGAGTACTGTTTACCGGTAAGTGGTAAGTGGTAAATGAATGATATCAAATTATAACTGATTACGCAGTACGTTTATGTTCCGTTAGTACTGTTTACCGGGCAGGTCGGGCCGGGCTGGGATGGGCTGGGCTAAGCTACTACCAACCCTAAGGGGGAAGGAGGGACATTTTTGTCCTCCAAGCTAAAATATGGGTAAAATTTGATTAAATTATATTCCAAAGCAAAAATTGATTTTAAAATGTGAAAATAGACAAAAAGGTGTATTATCTCTAAAATTTATTACAGTTATATAATTATTTTACTTGTTATTTTGTAAGAATATACTCCTGTATAATAATAATGAATTTTATTCTTTTCGAAAAGATTATCCTACACTTCTTTTCTCGGAGTAGTTAATGTAAAGTACATATATTCATGCACAAAATTTACCGAATTATGTAGTAGAATATAGGGGAGCTCTTATATATTTCAAAAGAAAAAGAAAATAAAGAATAGAGAAGAGAAGATGAATTTTTTTATTTTCTATTTTTTATTTTATTTTTATCGTATTCAAAATTTTCCAATGCAATAACTCAAAAATTATTGAGAGAACTACATTTATTTGATAATTCTAATCATGTCATTTTTCAGTTAAATATGATTTAATTGCTCCGTGTTACCAGGGGCGGGGCTAGCATATCAGGGGGCTCTGTGTGTGTGAATTCGTAAAACCGGGCTTTTTTTCATAAATAAAGAAAACATTTTTTTGTTGTAAATTATAAATAATTAGTTAAATCATAATTCAATTTTTTGAAAAGGAAATAGAGCCTTTTTCAATAACCAAAAAAACATGATTGTTTTCTATAAAAAAAATTATAAATAATTAGCTACATCATAAAAGGAAGAAAAATTCAATTTTTTGAAAAAGTGGGAGTATACAGAGGGTTAGATGACGTTTGGTATTATGTGGTTTTAGAAAAATTAATGCTTACAATAGAAGAAAAAAAAATATTGTTGCTTATTGTGTGGGCTATAAAAACGTCAATTTGAGGAAATAAATAAATAAAAAATAAAAAACCTCAAAGAAACAAATAAAAGAAACCACATTTCTAAAAGAGCATTAAATGAAGGAAGATGGAAAATAAAAACGAAAAGAGAAAATAAAGAATAGAGAAGAGAAGATGATTATTTTTTTTTAATTTTTAATTTTTAATTTTTAATTTTTAATTTTTATTTATCGTATTCAAAATTTTCCAATGCAATAACTCAAAAATTATTGAGAGAACTACATTTATTTGATAATTCTAATCATGTCATTTTTCAGTTAAATATGCTTTAATTGTTCTGTGACAATCGGGTACAGCGGGCGCGGATAGTAGCTATCCATACGCATACCCGCGAATGAAAGCTTTACCCATATCCGTACATGCGACGGGTACAATCCGCAACCCATACCCGCTACCCGTCGGGTATCTGTGAATCTGCCACCCGTCGGATATCCACTACCCGCGTAATTTCACAAAACCCAAATCCATATAACAAGTTTAATATCCAAAGTTAACAAAAATCAAATCCACAAATATTAATCCACATTCAATATCCAACAAACTTCAACTAAAGTTCAAATTTCAAATTTATAATCTAAATAAGAGTACATTATTTCAACTCAACTGTTGAAAAAGAGCAATTTATCAACATAAAAATAGTTAAATACTACTATATGAGTAATTTGCAGGTTCACAGGTAATACCGCAAGTATATTAATAGGTATTTTTAGCAGGTATACAAGTTTCGCGGGTATAGATATTAACTATCCATACCCATACCACGAACTAAATGGATAGTTAATCGGTACCAAATACGCTTCAAGCCCTCACCTATTAGGGTCGGGTATCCGCGGATATCCGGTACCCGCGGGTAAATTGACATCCCTAGTTACAGGTGCAATTTCTAGTTTTTTTTTTCCTATTAAAGTTAAAACATATTGTTTTGTTGCTATTTACCTTGTGGGGCAATGGAAAAATATTCTGCTTGTGATCTAATGAAAATGGCGGTTTTAGGAATATTATGTTCTGCTTTGTTTTTCTTTTCTTGAAAATGCTGATCAACTGTTCGGCTATATGTCTATAAGAGATTAGTAGTTGGGAGCAATAGCCGGTATTTGAACTGGTAATTATGTGATAACCGTTGCAGGGAAATCTCTTACTTTTGAGCCATCGGGAAAAATTCACATTCAACTTGAGGCAGTTCTTCATCTCTTCTCAACACTCCCTCACCTTCTAAAATTTTGTCCCCCAAATATGTGTCCTATCCTATTACAATTTTCTAGACAAAAATTTATCTAAATTTTCAAATTTACCCCATATTCATTAACAGATTAAGCTTAATACGTGCTAGTTGCTTACATGTCTGATAATGACCTTCACTAAAGTATGTAGCAAACTTTTTATGATTCACAGTTTCTTCACATTTCTTCCATCTTCCCTTTTCTCCTTCCTTGATTAGCGTAGTTTTTTCTTTTGATTGAACTGCATTGCAAATTTGCAATGTGAGGACTACAGGCTACGACTTAAGCGTATGCAGATTCCTTCCGTTGTTTCAATGCTCCAACAATTGATGACAAGTTTTAGTTGTTGGGAAATGTAAGTTATTTCTTGAGTAACTTTCTTATCTTCTTCTTTGATCGAACTTATTTTCGTGAGGTAATTACTGCACATAGACAAGGAATTAATGAACATGAAAGTAAACGGAACACAAAGGGATTTACGTGGTTCGATCTATTGGAATAGATCTACGTCCACGGGCGGAAAGAGTATGGATCTTTATTGCTTGTATGAGTGGTGATTACAAGAGATTGTTCCCCCCCTTCTCAATCTATTCTAAACCCCTATTTATAGGTATTTACATATGGAATCCGACTAGGATTACAAGTCTTTTCCTATTAGGACTCTTTGGCTTGATCTCCTCCTTTATTGGATAAACACCGAGCTTCTATATCTCTTGGAGCTTGAGTTGTAGTCGATGTAGGAGTTGCCTTGGTGTAGAAGTCTTTCTTTGAAGTAGGTTTGTAGCTGACTGGGCCGAGCTGCATAGGGCTGTAGTTGGGCCGAGCTGCCTTGGCCGAGCTTAACTGTCGGGGCCCAATTATATTGGGCTCGATGCTTGGGCAGATAATTACTGCACGTAGACAAGGAATTAATGAACACGAAAGCAAACGGAACACAAATGGATTTACGTGGTTCGATCTATTGGAATAGATCTATGTCCACGGGCGGAAAGAGTATGGATCTTTATTGCTTGTATGAGTGGTGATTACAAGAGATTGTTCCCCCCCACCTCAATCTATTCTAAACCCCTATTTATAGGTATTTACATATGGAATCCGATTAGGATTACAAGTCTTTTCCTATTATGACTCTTTGGCTTGATCTCCTCCTTTATTGGATAAACACCGAGCTTCTATATCTCTTGGAGCTTGAGTTGTAGTCGATGTAGGAGTTGCCTTGGTGTAGAAGTCTTTCTTTGAAGTAGGTTTGTAGCTGACTGGGCCGAGCTGCATAGGGCTTTAGTTGGGCCGAGCTGCGTTTGCCGAGCTTAACTGTTGGGGCCCAATTATATTGGGCTCGATGCTTGGGCCTAGTAGCTAGGCCATATCCTATCACATCCCCCCCCAAAAAGATATAGAAGTGGGGGTGTGACTCGGGGTAGAAAGTTGAAGTAGGAGTTGTTAAAGTGATCAGAGGAAAAAGTGAATACCGCCTCGTTAAGACGAGGGAGAAGTAATACCGCCTCGTTAAGACGAGGGAGAAATAATACCGATGAGGTAGAAATAATACCGCCTCGTTAAGACGAGGGAGAAATAATACCTCCTCATTAAGATAAAGTCGGTAAAAAATTTGCATTGCCTCTTCAGAAATTGAATTTCGATGAAGTCGGAATGCTTGCCACCCCGTTAAGACGAGGCGGGTAAGAATTTTGCATTGCCCCTTCGAAAATTGGATTTCGACGAAGTCAGAATGCTTGCCACCTCGTTAAGATGAGGCGGGTAAGAATTTTGTATTGCCCCTTCGGAAATTGGATTTCGACGAAGTCAGAATGCTTGCCACCTCGTTAAGACGAGGCGGGTAAGAATTTTGCATTGCCCCTTCGGAAATTGGATTTTGACGAAGTTGGAATGCTTGCCACCTCGTTAAGATGAGGTGGGTAAGAATTTTGCATTGCCCCTTCGGAAATTGGATTTCGACAAAGTCGAAATGCTTACCACCTCGTTAAGATGAGGTGGGTATAAAATTTTGCATTGCCCCTTCGGAAATTGGATTTCGACGAAGTCAGAATGCTTACCGCCTCGTTAGGACGAGGTCGAATTAAAATTCACATTGCCCCTTCGGAAATTAGATTTCGACGAAGTCGGAATGCGTTGAACAGCACGACTTCGTCAAAGACGAAGTTTAGGCTTTAATTAGCACAACCTCATCTTCTGACGAGGTTTAGGCTTTGAATAGCACGACTTCGTCAGAGACGAAGTTTAGGCTTTAATTAGCACGACCTCGTCTTCAAACGAGGTTTAGGCTTTGAATAGCACGACTTCGTCTGAGACGAAGTTTAGGCTTTAATTAGCACGACCTCGTCTTCAGATGAGGTTTAGGCTCTTCTCCGTTTTAAACAAAGGCCGTATCTTTATTTTTAACCGAGGTGGTGCCTCCTTATTTTAAACAAAAGTACTTCTTCCTCACTTTTAACAAAGGTGGTGCCTTCGTTTTAAGCAAAGGCAGTTTATACTTCTATTTTTAACAAGGTTAGGTTGGTACGCGCATTTAGAATTTACCCCAAATATGGAGTTTATTAAATTACCCTCGTCAGGGTTTAATAGCTCTACCTCGTCATAGGACGAGGTTTTGGCTTTAAATAGCTCTACCTCGTCATAGGACGAGGTTTTGGCTTTAAATAGCTCTACCTCTATGACGAGGTTTTGGCTTTAAATAGCTCTACCTCATCATAGGACGAGGTTTTGGATTTACATAGCTCTACTTCGTCATATGACGAGGTTTTAGCTTTAAATAGCTCTACCTCGTCATATGACGAGGTTTTGGCTTAATAGCTCTACCTCGTCATAGGACGAGGTTTTGGCTTTACATTCCTTATTTGTCGAGATAATATGCATAAGTGGAGTAGAAAGAGATGTGCAAGATGTATGCAAGTGCAAGATGTATGCAAGACCCTAAGAAGACGACCTAAATGACCTAAATGAACTATATGAACTTGGACATTACTCTCGGCCACTTGTGCAAGGTATCTCTTTAAATGAGTAATGTGCCGTGCACGGGGTATTAGCTTACCGGATAAGTGGGCGAGCTTGTACGACCCTTTGCCGAGGACTTCTTCAACTCGGTACGGTCCTTCCCATGTGGCTTTAAGCTTGACGAGCCTTTCCGCTTTACTGACCTCGTTGTTCCGAAGTACGAGGTCGCCTGCTTGGAATTGTTGGTACTTCACTCTTTGGTTGTAGTACCGACCTACTTGTTGCTTGTACTTGACTTCTCTTATCTAGGCGAGCTCTCGTTTCTCTTCTAACAGATCCAGTTTGGTTCTGAGGTCTTTCTCGTTAACTTCGGCTGTGAAGTTGAGAGTGCGCTGGCTCGGCAGGCCGATCTCTACCGGGATCACTGCTTCGGATTTATACACCAAATTGTAGGGTGTTTCACCGTTCGAGATCTGGGGAGTTATGTGGTATGACTATAACTTGGGGTAAATTCGCTACCCAATCTCCTTTGGCTTTATCGAAGTGAGCTTTAAGTCCCTTGATGATCATCCAGTTTGTGACTTCAGTCTGGCTGTTTGCTTGGGGATGGGCTACCGAGGTGAACTTTTGCTGAATATGTTCACACCATTCTCTAAACGTTGTCTATGAACTGCGTCCGATTGTCCGAGACGAGGATATGGGGTATGCCAAAGCGGCATACTATGTACTTCCAGACGAAGTTGAGGGCGTTCTTGCTCGTGATTTTTGCCAAGGGTTCGACTTCCAGCCATTTGAGCCTAAAAGGTGATGGCTACGATGAGAAACTGGAATTGGCCGAGATCTTTGTCTATTGGACCGACGATGTGTATCCCCCGTTGCATGAATGGTCACGGGCTTTATATGCTGGTGAGGTTGGAGACTTGCTCAAGATTTTTCTAGCTTCGAGCTTATCGCTGGGTAGTTCGCCCTTCTCCAAGTAATTTTGAAGAGGTCATCCAGATAGGCTCATCGTCAGTTACTGGGTTGACCTCGGCTTCGTCTACACTTCGGTGTTTGACTTCTTCCACGGGAGGGCTTGTGGATGATGAGGCTAATATGCATAGTGCATCTGCTCGGCTGTTCTGCCCCCTCGGGATGCGAACCAACTCAAAATACGAGTAGTATTGTTGTCGGCTCTTGGCTTTGTGGAGGTACCTTTTTATTCTGCCGCCTTTAGCTTCGTAACCTCCTAGCATGTGGCTCACTATGACTTGAGAAACTGTAAAATTGTACAGCTCGTGTCTGGAGACTTTAAGCTAGGCGAAGTCCGGCGATTAAAGCTTCGTACTCTACTTCGTTGTTTGTTGTAGGGAAGTTGAACCGAAGTGCATATGTTGTCTTATGTCCGTCTGGACCGAGGAGTATAATGCCTGCCCGCTTCCCGAATTTCCCGAAGCCCCGTTCACTTATACTTTCCACCCATCTTTAAGCGGTTCTTTTGCAGGTTCGGCTTTGGCTTTTTTGAGGTGGGCTCAAACGGCTTCAGTGTTTCATTAGCACTTGCCGAAGTGGAAGGTTGGTGCTGGACTAGCTTGTTGGCGACCACTGCTTCAATGATGATTACATCTTGATGAGGTACTCTTTCTGGCACTTGGTCCTTCTCAAAAAAGGTGATGGCCTCGTCCTTTTGAGGACTTCGGGCCTCAGCTTTGAGAGAGGACTTCGTAGCCCCTTAAGGGAGCCCTGTAACGGCTATTATGACTCCATCGAACTGAGGTTGGTCCTTGTCCTCGTCGTCTTCATTACGCTTTGCCTTGAGTGTGAACGTGCTGGTCAGAACGTCGGCCGCGACTTTGGTACTTCTTGAGGGTGCCGTCGCGCACTAATTGCTCCATGACGCAATTCGTAAATCTCTGTCCTCGGTCTCATCAACGGAGTGAATTGACTTCGCTCTGATTTTGATGAGGTACGAGTCTGGATTCCAGGGGTGCACGCTGGAGCCTGTCGAAGGCACTTGGCTGACTTTGGCCTCGGTCGTTCTACTTCCTCCTTCTGATCCGATAGTTCGGCCTTGTTGGCTTCGCGTTGCACCTGTCAGCTTCGTCGGCTTTTGCGAACCGATCTGCTATGATCCATATTGGCTTCGTAGTGGGAGGTAATTGTACTCATCGCGCCGAGGTGAGACGGTGTCGCGCCGAGGTGAGATGACATTGCGGCGAGGTGAGATGCGATGGTGGCCCCGTTGGCGGATCCCAGCGTCCCGTGCGTCTACGATCCTAACGCTAGGGGACTTTTGCCGATACCGCGATCCGGAGGTAGCTTCGTGCTCTCCACCATCTTTGCGTGAGGGTTGTCCTTTTTCACGGCTGAGCGTTGTGTTGTTTTTGGCGAGCTGGAGAAAATCTTGCTATGCTTATCCAACATGCTCAACGTGTTTGTCCGGAGTCTGGCCTCTGGCGTGTTCCTTCCTAGATAGACGGTATATTGCCGGGTTTAGATCTTGCGCCTGGCTTGCCTCGCCTTTGTGGATTTCGGCTTCCTGAACCGGTGGATTTGCTGTCGGACCTTGTCCGGTTTACTGAATATCATTTTCCTTGTTGGCGGCGACAGCGGCGGCGGTAGCGACGACGATTGATGGTGTTGAAATCCTCTCGACGAGTAGAGCATGTTTCCGGGTGGTTTCGTCCGATTTGGTGGTGATTTCAGTCCGGAATTGGCAAATAACAGAAGCTGCTCCGAACAAATCGTGATTTCGCGAGTCGTGCAGCAGCACGGACTTCCAGACGCGATTCCCGCCGCACCGGTGATCGGCTTTCGACGGGAAATCTACCGTTGGAATCCTCTCGAAGAGTAGAACATGTTTCCGAGTGGTTTCGTCCGATTTGGTGGAGATTTCAGTCCAAAATTGGCAAATAACAGAAGCTGCTCCGAACAAATTGTGATTTCGCGAGTCGTGCAGCAGCACGAACTTCCAGATGCAATTCCCGCCGTACCAGTGATCGGCTTTCGACGGGAAACCTACCGTTGGAATCCTCTCAAAGAGTAGAACATGTTTCCGGGTGGTTTCATCCGATTTGGTAGTGATTTCAGTCCAGAATTGTCGAATAATAGAAGCTGCTCCGAACAAATCGCAATTTTGGCGTTTGGGGTGGATCGCGTTGGTCTTCCTGTCATGGCTGTAGATTACCTAGAAAATTTTGATCGAAAATCACAAATTTTCGTTTCCTACAGACGGCGCCAGTGATCGAACTTATTTTCGTGAGGTAACAACTGCACGTAGACAAGGAATTAATGAACATGAAAGCAAACGGAACACAAAGGGATTTACGTGGTTCGATCTATTGGAATAGATCTACGTCCACGGGCGGAAAGAGTATGGATCTTTATTGCTTGTATGAGTGGTGATTACAAGAGATTGTTCCCCCCTCTCAATCTATTCTAAACCCCTATTTATAGGTATTTACATATGGAATCCGATTAGGATTACAAGTCTTTTCCTATTAGGACTCTTTGGCTTGATCTCCTCCTTTATTGGATAATCACCAAGCTTCTATATCTCTTGGAGCTTGAGTTGTAGTCGATGTAGGAGTTGCCTTGATGTAGAAGTCTTTCTTTGAAGTAGGTTTGTAGCTGACTGGGCCGAGCTGCATAGGGCTTTAGTTGGGCCGAGCTGCGTTGACCGAGCTTAACTGTCGGGGCCCAATTATATTGGGCTCGATGCTTGGGCCTAGTAGCTAGGCCATATCTTATCATTATTCTTCTACAAGCTAAAAGAAACAATCTACTATTCAGCATTTTTCTTGATTGGTTCATATTCTCTCCGAAATAGCAAAACTGTCTTTATTGTTTTGGGATAATTGTTCTTAAATACCACAACCTTTCGCGTAATTCTGGTTTGCATGCCAGTTTTAAAATCTGAATGTAAATACACGATTTTTCATAAAATTTTGATTTTGAACATGAGGTTGATCTTCCCTCAAATTTCATACTGATATGGAAGCCGGATATGCAAAATGTTGGCTTGAACTTGTCAATTTCTAGATGCAGAAGCCATGGATGAAAATCACAACATGGAATTCGAATTCAACAAATATTTATGAATAAACTAGAGTTTGCACAGATGAGTGTGGGTTAAACTTCAATCGTGTTTTGATTGAGGGCGGTGTATCTCCATCTCTCCTTCTCCACAAAATCAGCATCAAGGAACTGAGCGACGAAAGCCCAGAGGCTATAAACATCTTCAAAGTTTGCCAAGAAAGTAAGCGCAGCAGTAACCACTGTGATTCTCTGCTCGCCTTTACTCTTTGCTGATTCCTTCAACCTGCACCTTCTCTCCATCATCCTCTGCTTCTCCGAGAACCAAACATGGTGCAATACTCCATAGCCGAGTGATATATGATTCCTATCAGCTAGTTTCTGCACAAGAGCAGGTTCCACCATTTCACCTTTCCAGTCGCATATGTTGAATGCCAACGCAGGCGCCCGGTCAAATTTCCCCCTCGGCCCGTAGATTGTCACGAGGGGGAAATCGTCGAGCCTATTCGGATGCTGAAGCTTCATCAATGCAGTCACCAGCCAATTGATCAGGTACCTGCTTCTGCTGCTGATGAGTGTCAGTCCTAACGAATCGACATGATCCAAGCATCTGCACTCTATTCTCTGCTGCTTCTCTTGGACTAATGGAGTAATGTCCTTCTTCTCTGCCTTTTCCTCTGTTTTTCGGGTTGTGAATTTGTTGATTGCATCCCGAGTTTACTAGCTATTTGCTCGAGCTCCGTGTCAGTACCTGAAGAATCCTCGGGGAAACGGAGCGAGTTCTTTGCTGGAATAATCGAGACGATTCCTGCGCCTGCAGAACCTTCTAGAATCGGCACGACAGATTTCCTGACAAAGAGGCATCCAAATCCAGTTGGATTCTCTCCAAATACTTTGTAGAATGAGCAAATGATCAAGTCTGGACGGAAGAGCGAAAGGCCGAAGCTTCCCATGTCTTTAGGCCCTAATGCACAGGCATCGAGCAAGACATGCCAGCTGTGTTCCTGCGCCATTGTCATCCATTGATATGAGTAACTAGCTCCACTCATTCTTGATTGAAGAGGAAACACAAAAAGCCCCCTATGTTTCTTCTTCTTATTCTTCCTCATTATCATCTTCCTCAGTTTTGCAGAGTGAATCCTCAATCTTGGCCACTTGAATTCAGCCGCCATGATCCGAGCTCCTCTCTTCTCCGATGCATCGGTCATGGAACTCAGCGCCTCGCTCTCGTGGTCGTACACCGTCAGCAGTTTCCGGCTGGTTTGGAAAGGGTAAGATTCTGCTACAAGTTTGAAAGCTGCTGATCTGTTCACTGTAAACACCATAGCATAATCAGATTCTGAAATGTTCAAGAATTCCATGACCCTTTTCTTGATGGCAGATTCGAGATCCGATCCTTCCCCACCGTGAAGCAGCTGAGACTTGAGGCTAACCGACTTGAAACTTATGCCGAACAATGGAAAGTCAGACTCAGTCTTAACCTGTGATTGTGAAAACAGACCAACACCAATGTAATCAAGGGAAACATGGTTGGAGAGTTGGAGCTGGCTATACTCCCGAGCTCGGATTTGATCGATTGGAGCAGTATCTGAATACTTTGGATAAGCTTTGATGAACCGAGTAAACGATTCTTGCAAAGAAGGAATCGACTCATGGTTGGTGAAGTTGGTGCCGGAGAAAAGCGAAGAGGCAGTCGTCGCTGTGAAGTTGCGACGGAAAGCAGCCGACGTGCTGCCTATTTTCGCAATCGGCTGCTCGTCCGGCCCTCGTACGATGGGATTCGGACAGCAACCTTGAAAGCATACTTGAGTTGCTTCCTTCAAACGAGGTGAGTGCATAGTTTTATTACTCTGATGTTTTTTGCGAAGTTTAGAGTTGCTCATGCCCCTTTTCTTGAAATAGGATTTTGTTATGCTTATAGTATTATTATACTATGCCTATGATGCTTACATGCTAAGAAAAGTGTGAAAAAAACCTTTTCTATTAACAAAGTTTTCAACTCTCAGTTTCTTTGACAGCCAAATGATTATAGTGACCCTTTTCCTCTCAATTTATTAAAGTTTCATTTTCTTTTGCTTTTGCTCCCACTTTTTATATCTTTTTTGATGATTTCTTGCGCATGTTTGCCATTGTTGACTCGGTATGATGACATTATCAAGGAAAATAAACAAATAAAAAAGAAATGCAAAAAAGTAGACTATTTGATGCTTTGAAAAATTTCAATTCGAACCGTGTCTTACTTTATACCAAAGTTGAGCCTGCGATTTTGGTAATCACTTGCTAAGCTCCTGCTTATTTTATTATTATGTTTATGGAAAGTATTACATCTCCTTTTTCTAAAAGTATTTTTTTTTTCTTTTTTTCTTGAGATAGCTTAATTTTCTTAGAGGAAAAAGTGTGCTTTAAAGTTAAAGTAACAGAGATTTTTGTAATGGCCCCTTTCAGAAAAGAAAAAGAAAAGAAATTAGTGGTTGTACAGGCTACATGGTAATGGCCTTGGCCCATATCGTTATACTAACCTTTCATGTTCAATTTATATACACATGTATATTGAAAGTGACGTTTTGTACAAGTGCCGGATATTATTTATTTGTTGTTTTAAATCGTTGCATCCCATTTGATTTTGAAGAATTTGTTTTAATTGAATACTTTTTTAACATAAAAATAAACCATACAAAAAGACTGCACTGTACTAAAAAAAAATATTAAATCTTAAGTAAAAAATTTATTAATTGATGTAACATTGTCATATCAATCATAAACACATTAAATGTGCTTGACGTAAATAAGGAGGGTTTACTTTGGATTGCTTAGATTTGTGGGAAGCTCAAATCTTTGTTGTGCGGCAGAGATGTCTTCAATTGTTTTTCTTGGGAAGAAATTAGGACGTCAATCTTTTCTTCTTCCCTCTTTCGGCATTTTTGTTTTAATTTTCGAGTCTAGAAATTATGTCGAGTAATAGACATAATTGAGACCGATTCTCTACTCACCACGGGTACCTCTAATGTATTTACGGCTGACATATTTGTGGACTTTTTCTAATTGTGTTTGAATTTTTTTAAATGATCTAGTTTGAAGGTTTATTTGTATATATTACACCATTTAACTCTCCAACCACCTGGCAATGCCACGTCAGCAATAGACATGTTAGTGATGCCCTAATGGCCTTCGGTGGGCAGGGGATCAGTCTTCTCGACGACATACTTATCCAAGAAACCTTATAACCTCTAACCTCCTTTTTGTTTACACAAACTATTGAGTATTGACTAACTACTAGTCTGGATTATAAATATTGGTAGCATATCACAATCTTTACCGGTCTATTTCTTTGATGTACAGACAGTTTCAACTTAACCATTTCTTACTTTTTCATGATCATTACATTTAAAACACACCAACCCACAACAAACAAAATCTATGACAGTTCTAGGTTGTCTTCTTCCTTACCTCTAACAAACCTCGTCCAAGATCTCCAATTAAATATAGGCTGTGGTTTTCGAAGAATGATAATTTGTTATATTTTGATTTTGGTAGTTGCCTAATCTGTAGTAAATTAATCAATACATTGATTTGGTTTAGTACATTAAACTAAACTAGAAGGCGCCTTTGATGTAACAAGTTCATTTGCATCAGGTCTGATAGTCACTAATCTATTCTTATACTAATTCATTATTATATTGTTCTTAACAGTGACCAAATAATGTATAAAAAAGAAAGCTGTAAACAGGAAAAGTAGAATAGAGGAATGCTTCAACTTCCACTAATTTGGACTATGTGTAAATGACATGCATGCAGCATCTAATTAAAATATTCTCCTAAAAAATTCTTAATCCTGTTATTGAAGCTGGATAACATGAGATTGGTAAGGAGAGAATGCAGAGTTTTTTGGATTTACTACAACCTTGTACGGAAGCAGCTGTCTTTTACTCAAAGTGCCGCCATGGTTTGAATTTTTGAAGCACTTTTTTAATGCACATTCAAGAAACATTCTTCTCCTCATGTTAGAACATAATTCTAGTATTTAGGAGTTGAGTTTTTCTTTGAGCCTCATCCCAAAAAGCCGATTAGGCGAAAGATTCCATGTTAATTAGTGAATGCTTTTTATTGAACATTTAAATATAGGCATTACTTGTAACAGTTTGCATAACAGTACTTGAACTATTAGAGACTGAATGAGAAGTTCAGAATTGAGCTTTTATTGGAGGATAGATAGAATGGAAGGGAACTGTATGCAACATAGATGAAGAGCTATTAGTTTGTGTTTTCGATTAATTTTGCTGTCCATATAAGAACTAGATCAGATTCACAGCCATTTCATCAAAGATATTTCCAATCTAGGTCATGATTCACTTGTGATAAATGAAAGAAATCATAAAATTTTCGGATTCGATTTCAAGACGTTGAGTAGAAGATAGATTTTTGTAGACAAGTCCATAAATGAAACCATGCATTATGAAAAACAACACATTTTCACACAAAATGCTTCAAAGAGGTTGAACTGAAACTACTCGACTCCAGTCAATTAGTAATGCATAAACTGTACCTTTTGATTTTTGATGTGAAACTGTTGTATTTCGTCAAACATGTTAAGCCAAACCGGTCGTAGGGCAACTCTCCTTTGGCATGCTATTGGAATCAGAAGTCAAACATTGGCCACCTGCATTTCTTTTTTCCTATCAAGATTGCATGCCAATTAAGAGTGGCCCTATGAATGGTTTGCTTAATTAATGGACTATCGCCTCTTCGAGACTCTGCTTTCGTCTCTATTCCACCTTTGTGCTTGACTTTGCCCTAATGTTAGTGGTGGTTATATATATGCCTTAGAAGATGGTATAAACGGATGGAGAAACCGCATATGCTTCGAGGCTTATCAATCAGAGGCTTCTTTATCATGGTCATTTCTCGCTTTTCTTATCCTGCAGTACCGTCTCCCTTTCAGGAAAGCTTCTTTACAAGAATGCCATATTCCTCCATTGCTGAATATGGAGTGAAAAAGGAGATGCTGTTTAAAAGATGAAATAGCCTGTTGTCAGATCCATGAATTGGCATATCCTCAGTCATATTCCTCCTCTCATTTTATTATTATGTTGCCTTTTCCAAACTTGGAATTTCATCATGCCTTGAGAGTTTAGAAGGTTAGTCAACTTACTTTTCTATCCCATTTCCCATTTACAAAATCTTTCCATATATATACATATCATCAAACAACTGCTGCTGATATAGATATTGATTTCCATGCTTAATTATCTTTGAACACATTAATTAAATAGTAATAAGCCTGAGAAATACGAACAAAAAAAAAAAACAGTTCTCATATTATGAAAACAGTTTACTGTTTATGAAGAAGCCCTTTACTTAATTCTGCATAAGCTCATCACAGAGAAAGAATATGCTATGATACTATGTATCATCTTGGATAAAAACAGTTCTTATTTAAGAAACAAAAAGGAAAAATTTAAGAAACAAAAAGCAAAAAAGTGAGGACATATATTCCTTATAAAGAAAATATGATCACACTTAATTTCTTCCCTCAGCACCAGTAATCAAACTACTAGGACTACTTCCCTCTGTGTCTCTGCTTTAGAATTTTCTGTCCCATATACCTGCATCACAAAGTAGAAAAATTAGTCGAATTATTTCAAGATTTGAAATACAGATTAATTATAATGTTAATAATGCTAATTAAGTCCTTTTGAGATTACCTCCCAAGCATCATAACTGTAGCCTGAGGATTAGTTCCGGGTGAGTAGTCAAACGTCGAGCCATCAATAACACGCAACGAATCCACTCCGAACACCTTATAATTGCGATCAACGACTCGATTCACTTGGCAACCTCCATGATAATGCCAAATTGTCATAACCGTGTCCGTGCAAAAATGCTCCATATTATAAGCGGCTGATTTGCGTCTGTCCCTGAGGTTGGCTGGGATTGACAGCATGTACTTTAATAGAGACTCTACTGTAGTGTTGGGGTATCGGAATCGAGAGATTGCTCGTGATTCGACGACTCTTTTGAGGATTTTCATGCCTTGGACGCAACTCCTTAAGTCCCTAGTGTCATTGAAGTAGTTGAATGTCACAGTTGGATTGTCGTTGGGGTCGTTGGTGTCTAGCTCCAAAGACCCTCTTGAGTAAGGCCCTGTTACCTTTTGCATGATAACTCCGTTGTCGTTGCTCGCCTTTGTTCGGATCTTCTGTTGCAATTTCGTATCTTATCTTATACGTAGTATTTGTGTCGAGATATCACAAAAACAAATTTTATCATTGGTATCTTATAAAATCGAGTTTCTTACTCGATTAGCTTTGCCTATAAATACTTGAATTAAAGTATAGAAGTTTGAAACGTTATAAAGTTGTTCTACTCTCTTTGTCCATGATTTTTAGACCCAAAAATTCCGTTAAAGAGTTTAATGTGTTTTGATGATGTATTAATAAGTTAAAGAGTTAAAAATAGAATAATTGTCGGGGTATTCATAATTTTTTGAAACAAAGATCATCATTATAGAGAAGGTAAGCACTAGAATTAACAAAACTTAATTATTATATCTTCTTCATATTGGGGAATCCAATCTTGCTATCATGATATTGTAAAAATTAAACTTAAATCACCAAATAGAAAGGATTTTTTAATGCGGAAAGTTGGAAATTGAAAAAGACAATCTTGATATGTGAAATTTCTTATAGAAACATAGTATTCATTTTAAAGAATGATGCTATTCGATTATAATGTGATCGACCATGATTAATATTAATATGCAATGGTTTTATGTATTATTGCTATTTTTTTTTATTTTTTTATCTTATGAGAAAATTTAAAAATTGATACTCCCTCCGTCGCATTGATAAGGGGCTAGTTGACGAGTATAATTTATGTATTTTTTAACCCTTTAGTTTATTTGATGATTGTGACTACTTTAAAGAATTTATTTATTTTATTAAGAGAAAAAATATATAATTATTGGGGAAAGAAAATATTTTTATATTCAAATTTAAAAGTAATGAAGAATAATCTTTGAAAAACATTTAAATACTGAACATAACTTCAAATTTTTATTATTTTTTGAGTTATGTATATTAAGAAGAATGTCATTGTGAGCCCACATTATGGCCGAATATCATTATTGAATTTTAAAAGCAAATTAGATAATCTATTACATTAATGGATGATTGTAACGTGTTCACAATACTTTCAAATCATGCAATGATTAAAATTTCCAGAAGAAAAACTGAATGATTTAAAAATATTTTAGACATGTAACAATCATCTATTGATATAATAAAATATGTCACGTGTAATTGAAACAGATGACCCGAATCGAAAAAGAACATAGTAGGGAGGGACTAACCTGGTTTCCGGCAGTTGTATAATATTGAGGCATTGAAAATATAGAAGAGGGGTCGTATTCGCCATTGATTGCTTCAATGAAAACTCCAACATTCGTTATGCCAACCGTTTGGACGAGGGAGGCCTCCATAGGCCTTCGACTAGCTACTACCAAACTGTTTAATGGGTTGTCCGACATTCCTTGGCCCACCATTGGCTGGTCCAATACTACTCTGATTCCTCGGGCCCTAAGTTTGCGGGCCGGCCCGATACCACTCAGCATCATCAGCTGTGGGCTGCCCAATGCACCGGCTGACACTATTATCTCGTTCTTATTCCCTTTCTTCAAGTATGCCGTATGTTTCTGGCCTTTTGAGTCCTTGTACATAATTCCGTAAGCTTTGGGCCTTTGCCCTGGAAATATACAAACAATTTCAATGAAATCGAAGTATTAACATCCTAATTCTTATTGCGAACTGTGGTGAACGATATACTCCGTACTAGAAGATGGCGCCAGGATCAGATTTATATTTATTTATTGAAATAAAATTGATATTGAACCGTTATTATTGGCAGTATGAGTATATTATTATTATCAACATACATACATGATAAAATTAATGGTCTCAACCAAGGCGATTTTGTACATTATCTTTCACAATGTGTTTGCTAGAGTATTTTAAATGCTAGAAATAATGTCATATTTAGATGGGACAAAACTCGATTCAGATTCTTTATTGCAATTTCGTGTGACATCTCTTATAACATTAATGAATGATTAACACGTTTTTACAATATTTTCAAACCAGTTATTATTGATTTTGACAATTATGAACAATAGTCATTCATTGATACAATAAATGATATCGCACATAATTATTGTAGTGGATCCGAATCGGACAAAACCGGATCTATTTTAGTCTTTTTTAAGCAGTACATGGGGTTCTAATTCGTTTGTAGATCATGTCATTTCTTAAGGCGTTCGAGTACATTTATACTCAAATTCCATTAGTGTTGTTTTCTGACTTGAAATAATAATTGGAAAATAAAATAAAATAAAAGGCAACAAAGTTCTGACCTGGAGAGGTCTTGAAGAGGATTTGGTGCGCCGTTGCATACAAGTAAACGGCGATATTCATTGGGTGGGCATACTCTAATAAATCCGCAGCAGTGTGCCTAGTACCATTTGCATCGAAAATTGTACCCCCAAATTTGGTCCCACTCAAATGCTCGTACGTAAACCCATTGTAAGGCGACACTCCAGCCTCCAACAACCCGTCCTTCACCGCCGTCTGCCACGGCCGCTGCTGCGGCCCGAACGCCACCTTCCTCTCCACCCACTCGTACGCCGCCTTCACCGCCCGTGGCTCCCACCCCACCCGCTTCACGTATCCGTCACCGGCGCGCGAGTAGAACCCGGCGTTGACGGCGGAGCCTCCCCCCAACACGCGGCCGCGGTGGTTGAGGACGCCGTCGGTGGAGACGAAGAGCTGCGCGGGGGAGGCCTCCGACATGTCCGTCAGCGAATTGACGAAACCGGTGGCGAGGGTGACGTTGGGGTTGTTGTACGGAAGGCCGCCCCTCTCGAGGAGTAGTACCTTGGCGGAGGCGGAGAGCGTCGCCGCCAGCGGGCACCCAGCGGTGCCGCCGCCGACGATTATGTAATTGTAGTACCCTCTTGGAGGAGCTGATTTCGCATCTTTCGCAAACGAAGTGTACGGAGCTGGTGATACAAACAAATTAATACTACATATTTAAACTACTAAGATTCACTAATCAAATTTTAATGATAAATTCCTCGCAAGAGAGAGAGAGCACCTTTCTCTGCGAAGGAAGAAGCGATGAAGAAGAATATCCAAACGGGAACTGCAACAATCGGAATAGACTTTCCAGTAGCCACCATATTAATTTTCAGAATTAATAATAAAAATCATGCAATCAAGAAATGAATTCAACAAGCACCGTTTCCAAAACAGAAAGAAAAAGGAATGAGCAAGCATTGGATCATTTGGATGTCTAAATTATTCGTGATCGTTTCCATTTAAGGATTTAAGCACTCCATCAAAAAGAGTAATGAGTGTTAGATATATATTTATATATATTTAATAATTGTGGGCAAATATATTTAAATGTAGATGCTATTATTATAATATGTATATATACCATATGTGATATTTATTATTTGATGAGGGGCCAAATAATAAATATCAATAACTTCTTTATTAATTGGTCTGGTCCCCAAGAACCGTCTTCTTCTCTACGTGTTTTTCTTCTCCCCGTCAAAGAACATACGATACAGAATAGAGAGAACGGATTCTTGGAAGGCCAAAACCAAGTTTCAAATCTTTAAGTTTAATGATGGCAAATTCAGGTTAGTACTTCCGATACGATTCAGTTATTCTCGGATTATCGTGATAGAGATTAAAGTATGAATTAATTGAATTTAATTTCTAACAAGTGGTATCAAAGCCACTCTATTGATGATTCTCTGAGAATTGTGTTTAATTTGACAAAATGCGAATTCGTTATTGTTTTTGACGAAAGGCGAATTCTTTATTTTGTCATGAACTTCGGCTTTTATTGATTATTTTGGAGGCAATTTTTGTTCGATGTATTGGTAAAATTTTTTTGTTGGAATTCTTCGTTATACTTTAGCGATCATGCCTTGTTTTTTATGTTTTCCAATGAGGGTTAGTCAATTACATTGTGCAAGAATTGATTATTCAGCCCTACACGCATATCGAGAAAGGGACTTCGTATAAGTGCTTGGAGTTAATTTGTTTCATTAATTGCTATTATGGTTATGATATAAGTTGGCAATTTTTGATTATGATTTTTCGCAAATCAAAAGCATGTTTTTCAATTGTTTATCTGGGATCTGTATATTACTTTCGTTATTGAAATTTGGATCCCTCGATTATGTGCAATATGTTCGGTACATATAAATTCAGATTTTCTATATAATTTAGAATTTGTTTTTATTGCTATTCTATGCATTGTGGATTCGGAAGCATATGTTGGGATAGACGTAATTAATTTCTTAAGGATCTTCTCCTTTTTTGGGATAGATTTTAATTACCGTCTTAAGGATCTTCTCCCAACGGGTTATATGCTTTGGAATGTGTTATTTAAATAAATTAATTGAAACAAAATGTCGCCAAAGTGACCTCTTTTGTGTAGATTGGTTTATTTAAATTAATAAAGATGGTTGTGTGTTTGTAACTCATGCGTTTATTAATTGACCCAAAGGTTAAGTAATATCTGACAGAGTTATATACACATTTGTGGTGATAAATATGTGACGATTATAAATCATTCTATGTGAACAATACATTAATCCAAAGATTGATCTATTGTTTGACATAACTTATTGTCAACATTTAATTACTACAACAAGAGTACCGCTTGCAGTTAATATTACTATCCAAAGATTTGATATTAATGTTGTGATTGGTATCTTGAGATGGGTTTAGCCATAATTTTGGATCTATTATTTAATTATACATATTGATGTGAGTTTTTATTTCCATTTCTTTTGTTCTACTTCAGCAAGTTCATCTTCCGCTGCCACAATATCTTCTAACATCAATAATGTTCCCATGCTTAATGGGACGAATTTTGAGGAATAGAAAAGGCACATAATAATTGTGCTGGGCTGTATGGATCTAGACCTTGCATTTAGGGTAGAACAACCCGCACCTCTCACTGCGGAAAGCACCCCTGATGCTAAAAGGGATTTTGAGAGGTGGGATCGTTCTAATCGCATGAGTCTAATGATCATGAAGCACAGCATTCCGGGTGCCTTTAGTGGTCCTGATTCTGAGGAGATTACTACAGCCAAAGGTTTCCTTGACGAACTTGAGAAACGTTTTGCAAAAAACGATAAAATTGAAATGACATCACTTCTGTCTTCTTTGATGTCAATGAGGTATAAGGGTCAAGGAAACGTAAGGGAGTACATTATGGAGATGTTCCATATTGCTTCGAAACTTAAGGCACTTAAGATCGAGTTTTCTGAGGATTTGCTCGTTCTTATGGTTTTGGTTTCACTTCCTCCACAGTTTAACCAATTTAAAATTAGTTATAACTGTCAAAAGGAGAAATGGACTCTTAATGAGCTCATTTCTCATTGTGTTCAAGAGGAAGAAAGGTTGAAGCATGAGAGAACGGAAAGTGCTCATTTGGCTAGTACTTCGAAGAATAAGGGCAAGAAAAGGGTTCAAGAGAATGAAGCTGCTAAGGGTCCGGCACAAAAGAAACAACATAAGGAACAAGGTTGTTTCTTTTGTAAAAAGCCCGACCACATGAAGAAAGATTGTGCCAAATATCACGCATGGCGTGCAAAGAAAGGTACAATTCTTACTTTGGTCTGTTCTGAGGTTAATTTAACTTCAGTACCTAGAAACACTTGGTGGATAGATTCTGGTGCTACTACTCACATAAGTGTTTCTATGCAGGGTTGCCTGAGCTACCGAAAGCCAAGTGATGGTGAAAGATACATCTTTGTGGGCGATGGAAAATCGGTAGAAGTGGAAGCGATTGGGCATTTTAGGTTGTTATTAGGAACTGGTTTCTATTTGGATTTGAAAGACACTTATGTTGTACCGTCATTTAGACGGAATTTAATTTCTGTTTGTTTGTTGGACAAATTCGGATATTGTTGTTCATTTGGAAACAATCAGTTTACTTTGTCTTTGAATTCAAATGTTGTTGGAACTGGTTATCTTAATGCTTATGACAACCTTTATTTGCTTGAAACACTTGCATCCTATAATGAAACCTTGCACGTGGAATCACGAGGTACTAAGAGAAAATTAGATAAGGAAAATTCGGCATCATTATGGCATAAGCGCTTAGGTCATATCTCAAAAGGTAGAGTTGAGCGCCTTGTGTCTAATGGCATTCTAGATTCTCTTGACTTCACAGACTTTGATGTTTGCGTTGACTGTATCAAGGGAAAACAGACCAAACCTAAGAGATTAGGTGCCAACAGGTCTTCAGACGTCTTGGAATTGATTCATACTGATATTTGTGGGCCATTTCCTACGGCATCTTGGAATGGTCAACAATATTTCATTACATTCATAGACGATTATTCACGTTATGGGTACCTATATCTCATTCATGAGAAATCTCAGTCTTTGGACGTGTTCAAAGCCTTTAAAGCTGAAGTTGAGAATCAACTCAGCAAAAGCATTAAGAAAGTCAGATCTGACCGTGGTGGTGAATACTACGGAAGATATGACGGTTCAGGTGAACAACGTCCAGGACCATTTGCTAAATTCCTAGAGGAATGTGGTATTGTCCCACAGTACACCATGCCGGGTTCACCTAGCATGAATGGTGTAGCTGAAAGGCGAAACAGGACTCTTAAGGATATGGTAAGAAGTATGATTGCTCATTCTACCTTACCCGAGTCCCTCTGGGGAGAAGCATTAAAGACAGCAGCTTACATTCTAAATAGAGTACCAACTAAAGCAGCAGCAAAAACACCTTATGAGCTTTGGACTGGTCAAAAGCCTAGTCTTAAGCACTTTCATATTTGGGGATGTCCAGCTGAGGCAAGGCCTTATAGGCCTAATGAAAAGAAATTGGAACCCAAAATCGTGAGCAGCTACTTTATTGGTTACCCTGAGCGATCGAAGGGCTATAAGTTTTATGATCCCACAACTCGGAATATTTTTGAGACGGGAACTGCAACATTTTTTGAGGATGTTGAGTTTGGGGAGAGAAATCAA
Organism: Mentha longifolia; assembly: GCA_001642375.2. Lineage (NCBI taxonomy): Eukaryota > Viridiplantae > Streptophyta > Magnoliopsida > Lamiales > Lamiaceae > Mentha > Mentha longifolia. The sequence continues at coordinate 16,917,244 of CM038118.1, forward strand.
GTAAGGGACATTTCTTTTGAGGAGGAATTGGATTCAACTTCAATTCCTACTATCGCTTTTGACGATGTTCAGGTTTTGTCACCTGTCATTGATCGAGAAGTGAATCAAGAACCTCAACAAGAAAACGTTAACTCTCCCATTCTTGAAGAACAAATTCAACAACCTCAAAATGAAGTGTCAATAAGGAGATCTACGAGAGAAAGAAGAAATGCTATTTCGGATGATTACTTCATATATCTTCACGAACATGAAGATGATAATGGAATGATGGAAGATGATCCAATCAACTTCCGTCAGGCCATGAAAAGTTCTAACTCTCAAAAGTGGATCGATGCTATGCATGATGAGTATAAGTCAATGCAAGACAATAAAGTTTGGGAACTTGTCCCTTTACCAGAAGGTGCGGAACCAATTGGTTGTAAATGGATATTTAAAACCAAGAGGGATGCAAATGGTAATGTGGAGAGGTATAAGGCACGTCTTGTAGCTAAAGGTTATACTCAGAAAGAAGGAGTTGATTATTCCGAGACTTTCTCTCCGGTTTCATCAAAAGACTCTTTTAGAATAATCATGGCACTTGTTGCTCATCTCGATCTTGAGTTACATCAGATGGATGTTAAGACTGCGTTTCTCAATGGAGACATTGAGAAACCGATATATATGGTGCAACCAGAAAACTTTGAGTTAGGAGACCCAAAGAATATGGTATGCAAATTAAAGAAATCCATCTATGGACTCAAACAAGCTTCTCGTCAATGGTACCATAAGTTTCATCAAGTGATTGTCTCATTTGGTTTCGAGATGAATCTTGTTGATGATTGTGTGTATCACAAGTTCAGTGGGAGTAAGTTTATATTTCTGGTTCTATATGTGGATGACATCTTGCTTGCCTCGAATGATATAGGCTTATTGCACGAAACCAAGAGATTTCTATCGAAGCATTTCGAGATGAAAGATCTTGGTGACGCCTCTTTTGTCTTAGGAATTCAAATACATCGAGACCGATCTCGAGGTATTCTTGGATTATCGCAAAAGAGCTATATCAATAAAGTACTCAAGAGGTTTGGCATGCAAGATTGTAGACCAGGTGATACCCCTGTCGCTAAAGGAGATAAATTCAGTCTTAAGCAATGCCCGAAAAGTAACCTCGAAATTCAGGAAATGCAAAAGATTCCTTATGCTTCAGCTGTTGGAATTCTTATGTATGCTCAAGTATGTACGCGTCCGGATATTGCTTACATTGTTGGGATGTTAGGTAGATATGTAAGTAACCCTGGTATGAACCATTGGATAGCAGCCAAAAGGGTTATGAGGTATCTTCAGAGAACAAAAGATTATATGCTCACATACAGGAAATCAGATCATTTGGAGGTCGTTGGATATTCTGACTCTGATTTTGCTGGATGCCAAGATAGTTTAAAGTCTACATCAGGTTATGTTTTTCTATTGGCGGGAGGAGCTATATCATGGAAAAGTGTTAAACAAACACTTATGGCTTCTTCCACCATGGAAGCAGAGTTTGTAGCATGCTACGAGGCATCAAACCACGGAATATGGTTGCGGAATTTTGTCACGGGGCTGCGTATTTTGGAGAATGTAGAAAGACCACTCAAGTTATATTGTGACAATAAGTCGGCAGTACTGTATTCCAACAACAATAGGAGCTCTTCTAAGTCAAAGCATATTGACATAAAGTTCCTAGTTGTGAAAGAAAAGGTGCAGAATAAACAAATATCTATAGAGCACATTGGGACAAACTCCATGATAGCGGATCCGTTTACTAAAGGTTTACCACCCAAGGTCTTTCATGAACATGTTGCTCGTATGAGTGTTGTATCATTAGATGATATCATGGTTTAGTGGGAATTTGTATGTTTGTTGCTTATGGATAATTCATACACTTATGTATTAAGTTATTCTGATCAGAAATGAAGTATTTGGTGCTTTTACTCTGTTCTGTGACCTTACTTAAGTTTATAGAGGACCAGTCGAAAATAGATATTATATCTGATTTTCGTAATAACCATTGATCTATGTCATTTGATTATATAAGTATATGTGATTATTGATGGGTCCATTCACATATATAGTGATGAAGGCCTCTTTAGTCCTATGCTTGTATAGTTGATGGACAAGATTGTTAAGATATACATATTTTATAATAGCAAATTGTGAGCTCATTAAGTTCTATGTTTATCAGAAAATATATATTGCCCAAGTGGGAGATTGTTAGATATATATTTATATATATTTAATAATTGTGGGCAAATATATTTAAATGTAGATGCTATTATTATAATATGTATATATACCATATGTGATATTTATTATTTGATGAGGGGCCAAATAATAAATATCAATAACTTCTTTATTAATTGGTCTGGTCCCCAAGAACCGTCTTCTTCTCTACGTGTTTTTCTTCTCCCCGTCAAAGAACATACGATACAGAATAGAGAGAACGGATTCTTGGAAGGCCAAAACCAAGTTTCAAATCTTCAAGTTTAATGATGGCAAATTCAGGTTAGTACTTCCGATACGATTCAGTTATTCTCGGATTATCGTGATAGAGATTAAAGTATGAATTAATTGAATTTAATTTCTAACAATGAGTTAATTAATAGGTACATATCGCCTTAATTGTAATCAAATAATTCTCACCGTTAACTGCTCCCAATCCCAATGTAGGGAAATTAGTAGATGTTAGTTTAGGTATGCATGAGAACTTGTATATGTTTATGTGTTTAAAAAGTGTACTGCGATGGCATCTTCATTTAATAATTACGCGCGGCTACTTCTTTCTTTAGAGTGGACCCCGGAATAAAGAAAGTGTATCAACCGTATGTGTCCGTAATTATTTATTAGGCCGATAATCTTTATCCAAAGCCTAGTCGAGTAATTATATCCTTTCATTGATTTTCATTTTTAACGATACTCAATTTGGAAAAATCAAATCAAAACCCAAGTCTAATCGAGTGTTAGCGTTTGAGTTGTGATAGTTGTTATATAGTATGTATATTTTTAATGGGAGACACTTGCATCAGCCTGAACTCACATTGAGGTCCATTGAATATGCTTATATGACCTTCTTTTTGGGTTGTGTGCCAAGTAGGTTAATTGTGCCTGGTAATTTATTTTGCTTTGAAGGCTTTGGCCGCACTATGCGGCCGGGCTGATACAAGTTTTTGTCTTTTTTAATTACTATGAGAATTGAGGTTTTAGGCGCTCTTACTTTTTTCCGTTTGTAAAGTTTAATTAAGACTTAAGAATTCAAGTTGTGAATTACTAAGTCACTTTGGACGTATAAAATATGAAATAGTTTATTGAAAGGTATTCAATCATTGGTGACAAATGGGCGTAGCTACTAAATATTTTGTGTGCTTAACTATTTTTAAGTTATAAACGTTCAAAAAATCAGCATACACAAAACTAATTAGGTCAGTTGACTCATGTCGCTGATTTGCATTTATGTGATAAGCACTCTGCCGATAACCTCTTAAGTTAAGAAAAATATATTCACTCAAACGAGTATAAATTAAAGGGCTGCACATTTTGCATGTATTTGATAACTCATAGCAGTTCATCTAACAAACTACTATTGTCATATCATTATCAACAAGATTCTTATCAGTCAGTCATATCACTATCAGCATTGTCTAATTCATCTGAGCTGTATCAAATACATCAAGCAAGTGAAGAAAAGGTTAAAACAGTTCAACACACGTGTAATCCTTCCCCCCTCCATGCATGTGTTATCACTCGTTTTGGGACAGGCAATACTTATCCTTACTATAGTGTCTCAATCGTGTACAAAAATCTTTGATTTTTTTCTTTGTTATTAGTTAAAAATGAGATTAAATGTTCAATAGATTTATGTACCGTAAATTGGATTAATGAACAATTGTTCATTAGAATAAAATCAAACTAAATCATATTATATCGAGATTGAAGAAATAAAAATTAAAAAAAAATTCAATTTTTGATACGTGATTCGTATATCATAATTGAAACAACGTATGTCATCAAGCTCAAATGACCGTATTGTATAACAATATAGTAGTAATAATTTCGTCTGGTCTCAACATATGGGTGTATAGAGGTTTTACTGTATCTAAGAGCATCCCCAGCGCGGCTAAGGCTCTCGGACTCGTCGCCGCGGGCGAGACCTGGAGCGAGCCCGGCTAGTGCCGGGGAGCCCGGTATCGCAGGGGTGAGGCTCGCTGGAGAGAGACCCTACCGAGCTGTCTGGGTGATGTCATTATGACGTCACTAAGCCAAAAAAAAGAAAATTGAAAAAAATGAATTTTGGACGAAAAATAAAAAAAATTTGAAAAAGCAGATTTTGGATGTTGCTATGCAACGGTAAAAATATATCGAATTATAAATCGAAATAAAAAAGAATTAAAAAACCAAAAATTAAATAAAAAAAGTAAATTAAAAAAAAATCGAAGAGAGCTCAGGAGATAGCCATGACCTAGGCCGATTTCGGAGTGGGGTTCTCTCCACCGGAAAAGTGGGAGAGAGCCCCAGTTTTGGGTTCTCCATTAGAAGTGCCCTATGAGTTTACCACCTACAATCCGTATATGCTACACTCGAGTTTGGTAAGTTTATATAATGCAATCATCGTTTACTTTGGTTTTGAAATTTGGTAATTAATTAACTTTTAGTTTCAAAAATCTTGCATTGAAGTTATTGCCTTTAACGATAAATATGATAAACTAATTCAAAACTTTTATTCTGACAGTAGTGTTAGGACTGCATTCTAGCCCAATGGGACAATTTGGGTCTTTCATTATATTTTCGTGTATTAATTATATTGCATTAATTATATTGATAATCTTTACGTATTCAAAATATTTTCAAATTAAATTAACAATAACTAATAATTTCAGCAAACATAAATCAATGATGGTTTAATTTGGAAATGTTATGAACTCACGGCCATCATTCATTGATATAATAGAAAAATATCGTCACATAAAAATACAAAAGAGGATCCAGATTACACTATGGACATTATTAACATGCAGACCAGTGTGGCCGCAATCTTCCGTGGGTTGAGTCAAAGGGTTTACATTTTTCATTCTTAGGGTTTATTATTTAAGATTTATTTTTGTAGTTAGCTTTCCAATCTACGAAGTATTTCACGTCAACAATGTTACGTTAATGATGCCTAGACGAGTACCCAGCATAGTTATTATATCATACAAATTGATCCCTTGGGGCTTTGACTTGAATCTTCCTTACAAATGCAAATCCAACTGATTTACTATCCGCAAGAGATCTCTTGGCTGAAAACCGTGTATTCGAATAGCACAAATGCCTCATAAATTCATAACATAGATGGATAGAAGAAGAAAGAAAGATACATATTGAACATACGACGTTTATATATGTATGATCAAAAGAAACAAGTGGTAAAGTGGTCTGCCTATGGCTTAAATGGCCACGGGTTCAAATTCCATATATTAACGCTTCTATAGGTATGAGCTTATCAGACATGTCTTCTCTCAAGTATGGTTTGCCTCTTCTATGCGATTTGCAGGCTACTGTACAAGGGCAGCAATGTGCACCGTAAATAACGGCTGCGGATTCCAACGACACATTGAAAAAAAAAAAAAAAAATTCCCACGTGCCCCACAAATTGGAAACATGAAAATAAATAAACAATGTAGGCTGAGTGTAAATTAAAAATGCGTGTAGATTCTTATAGGTGTAGTAGTTGCATTTTACCCCGCCTACACCGTACCTAGCTATATGAATATAAAATAAGTTTCCAATGTATATAGCTAGTGCATAAATAAATGATAGTTTCCCCTTCTACAAGTATAGGCCGCCATCTCCATGTACTAAATATGTTTAGTCTCAATTATGAAGTTCAAATTTTTGGTTGTAATTAGAGATAAACACGTCGCCTTTTAATTGGGGTAAACTTTAAATATACCCAAAATAAATAAGTGTATAAGTTTTATACCCATAAGTTTAAAACTATAAGTTTTATACCCAAAATCAAATGAAAAGACAAGAATAACCTCCACCTTTACTCACATTCAAAATAAAACAAAAAAAGTGGGCCCCACTTTACTATTACTCTTAAAATTAAAAACAAATCTACCGTGAACTCTCTCCCTCTCACGCTCTCAATACCGTGAACCCTAGCCCCCGTTTTTTTTGAACAATAACCGTGAGGCATAAATTTGCCGGCGCCGGAGAGAAGAAGCAAAGCAATGTCCGATGTCGAGCATAATTTGGGTAACGAACACGAAGCCGATGTAGGTCCGTCACAGCCACGTCGCCGTGTTCTGATGAGGGAAGAACGGGAAAATATTCCGGATCCGCCGCCGCCTGTGAGTTCAATTTTTAGGAAAAAAATTATATTTAAAGTTTTTTTATTGAATGTTCAGTTTATTTTTTGTGAATTTTAAGCATGTTTAGAGTTTTATGATTTTAGAATAGAATTAGAATTATAATGTGTTTATTTCCTTCGATTTGTATGCTTCAGTTGGGTTCGAATTCATGAAATTTGTATGTATAAATCTGGAAATCTGGAACATAGATCTGTGTTGAAGAAGATGTTACTGTTTAAGTTCACGGTTTGATTTAAGTCAAATCGTGAGATCTCACGGTTTGGTTTAAGTTCTGACCGTGAAATGAACTTTTAAACCGTGAGGTTTACATTTAACGGTCACGATTTTAACCAAACCGTGAGCTCACGGTTAGATTGAAATCGTAAGCTCCACGTGGCTTAAATCGAACCGTTAAAAGTAGTTCTCACGGTTAGAAATGAATTGTAACCGTGAGACCTCACGGTTTAACTTATGTTTAAACCGTGAGAAGTTTTTTTTTAAATGTTAATTAATTAATTAATTCGCGCTTTTTGTTTATTTCTTTTGCAGCCTTGGTTTAATTGGTATAGGCCACGTATGCAAGGATTCCCGGGTGAAATAAATTGTTACCATCGGGACTATGCTATTCCGTCGATCATAGATTCGATTATGCGTATAGGCGGAGAAGAATTGGTTAGGCAATTCAGCGAGGCATCTCCTTTCGCCCGGTTGTGCACGATGATGAAGACCGGCAATGCGAAACGTGCCTTGCACGAGCTCTTATCCCGAGAGCTATGGAGGGGCGACGAACATGAATTCGAAAGATTGTTTCATGTCGGTGGCCAGGATATTCGGTTTGGGCCTGAAGAATTCTGCCTTGTCACCGGATTAATATTCGGTGAGTCGTCCTTTAATCCTCACGGCAACAACCACATTATCCCAAGTACGAGCCTCTGCCATACTTACTACGGCGGCAATGGAGTTAAGGTGAAAGTGAAACAATTGTGGAAGGATTTTACTGATGCGTCTCGAGTTATAGGGACGTTGCATCAATACTTGAAGGCCGCCAACATCCTTTGCTACTACTACTTGATATTGTGTAGAGACTACGATAGAAACGTTGATGATTGGGTGTGGACGTTGGCCGAGGACCTACAGCGATGGGGGACTTTTCCGTGGGGATCATGGGGGTTCCAAATAATGTGCCACCAGCTCGGAGTGGCAAAGAAGGACCCCAAAGAAATTGGAGGCAAAGGTACTTCTGTTACCTACCATTTATATGGTCCTGTCTGGGCGTTGTATTTTTGGGCATTCGAGGCCATTCCAAGTTTAGGGGAGAAATGTGGTAGACGCTTGAATAACCACCAATATCCCCGACTAAAGCGATGGGAAATGGATAGCTCGACCAATGATTTTGTTGATTTTTTCAACAATCCAAGGGTACGTCATTAATTTTAATTTTATTAATTTTAAATTAATAATATTATAATATTATAATATTATTCATGAGGTTTAATTTTTTTAATCAATATGGGTGAATTAATTGAAGTTGTTTTGTTTTTTTATTTAATTTGATTAATTCTCGCATATATTCTAAGTCACACGGTTGAATTTTAAAAAAACCGTGAGATCCACGGTTAAAAATCAAAGAAACCGTGAGATCTCACGGTTAGTAGAGTGAATAGAGAACCTCACGGTTCAATTAAGGATGTGACCGTGAGGTCACGGTTAAATTTGAGTTCGAACCGTGAGATGCACTTTTCACGGTTAGAACTCAAATTTAACCGTGAGCTCACACGGTCAAATCCTTAATCAAACCGTGACAAACCGTGATAAACCGGAGTATATATATATATTTTTAATTGTTATGTTTTTTTTTGCAGCTCCTAGTAAACCCCACGCTCGAACCCGATGCTGAGGAAATGGCGTCGTTTTATTTTTTGAGCATTTTCGAGAATCGAGACCCATTGATGGTTCGATTTCAGACGATTACGCGCCACTCGTGGAAGAAAGCGCCTCCAGCCCAAAGGCAATCGAGGGAAGCCAGAGGTATGGCAAGAGTGATCGATCGGCTAAGGTGTCGAGATGTTAGGGACGTAGTCCCCGGTCGTGGTCGCCAATCTCGTGCCACCAGGGCAAATTCTGATGGTGGACGTCCTCTCCAAGCCAAAAGGGCTCGTCCCAGCACATCGAAGAGGCCGCGTGTCGATACTTCTGTCCTCAATCGGTCCCCGGGCCTCGTCTGTTGTGTGCATGGGACTCCGTGCCCCCGAGGATGTGATAACGACGCGTGGGCCGACAAGTTCATGGAGAAATTAGCCCAAGACCAGTCGGAAACCGGGGTGATGGCTCTATCGCCAAGTCCATAGCTGGGCACCTCAAGGGGTTCTTCGGGAAGTCGAGGAGTTCCTCGAGCCGTAGCTCTCAATCTCATCGTCGAGCACTGTCATATGCCAGCAACGTGCCCTCTGGAGGCCGGGCCCAGGGAGATCGAGATGATCAGGAAGCTCCCTACATTGACCAGAGGCCACCTACCCCCCAGGCTGCTCCAGGTTTCGAGCACATGGTCGGCTTTGTTACAGAGCCGGTAGCACGGGAGAGATCAAGGACGCCTCCATTTCGAGAGGCTGAGGTCCACGACGAGGAGTCTTTGCACTCGTCTTATTATCGGGAGATTGAGAATATGCCACTGGATGATTGGGTGCATCCCGTGTTGCAGCATGTGCAGCCTCATCCTCAGTCGATTCCCTTTCCGGAGATGCAGCAGAGGAATGCTGGTGAGTACAGTAACGCCGGTGAGTATAGTGATGCTGACTCTGATGTGGCAGGAGAGACACCTGTGCGTCGCACTTGTGTTGGGCAACGGGATGTGAGGCCATCTGCTGCTTTACAGAGCCCATTTATGCCGAATATCGTCACACCGTACTCCGGCTCGTCGATCAAGGAGATGTACAGGATATTCAGAGCAAGCGGGCCGGAATGTGTCATCTGGAACTAGCAGGACCCGCCACATAAGATGACGCAGAAATTGTTCGATCAGATTGAACACCCCGACGTCATGTTCAGCGCCGAGGTACCTCACTCGTTCTTATTTTGTGTTTTTATTATTTTTGATAAATTGTTGTTTATTATGTTTTCATAATAATCTGTGGATTTTAGATAATGGAGCTGTATGTGCTTTACTTGGTGGAGTCGACTCCAACACGGACTGTCTTTGTGTCCGTCTCTGAATGTGAGGCGGACCGTTCTGCTTGGAATGGGCGTATATGTGAGTTTTCTTTGACATATTCAATGAATAATAATTTTAATTATTCAATTTTCTGTGTATTCTCTAACTGTTAGTATATCATTTGACAGTACGATCTGAGGACAATACTGATGGATTTTCACAGTGGAAATCCTACGGCAATGGCGAAGTCGAAGCTGAAGTATCGTGATTACCAGCTGCCAAATGATCTCGGTAACTGCTTTCACGGTATCTGGTCGTACGATCATTGGATGAACGCAAATAGTGTAAGTTCTTTCATTTTAACTTTATGTTTTGAGTACGTATTATTATTAGTGCTTTATACATAAGTTTAGTCGAGTCCTCGCTTCATGTATGCAGTTTGTGTTTGTTTGCCACGTAACCGGAGACCACTGGGTTATCTGCCGGGTACTGACTGATGCGTGGACGATGGAGGTATACGACTCGCTGCTACATACGATGCCTAGTGCAGTCGACAGATTCACCCGGAAGGTGCAGCTCTATCCGATCATAAAATTGTGGCCCAGAGTATTACAGCAAGTTGGGTATTGGGATCAACATCCGTCACTGCAGAAGCAAACTAATTTCCTGGAGGTTGTTTGGGTTCCCCTTGAGCAACAGTACATACAGAAAGACGGTGTTTCATGCGGCCCCCTCGCTTGTATGTACATCGATCGTATCTTCGCCTTGAAGAAGCCACGCCTTCAGAGGATTGGTGTGAAGTATCTCTCTGGGTTTCGCGCTGAGGTCGGGAAATGGGTATTCTCCCTGTCACAACGTAGTGTAGATTTAGATTAGATTAGGTAGAATTTTTCAATTAACATTTCATCTAAAATATATTTATATCAATTAAAATACAATTTTTCGGGTATAGTGACGGTCTATTTATACAATTAAGGGTTAGGGTTCACGGTCACAGTGTTAACGGATAAAATATGACCTCACGGTTATGTTTTAAATCTAACCGTCATACAATATTTTAAAACATTCCAAATAATTTAAGATAAAATGGCTAAAAAATACAATAACTATAACGGTTTATTTGATTTTTAACCGTGAGCTCACGGTTAAGAATCAAAGAAATCGTGAGTGCTCACGGTTTATTTGATTTTTAACCGTGAGCCCACGGTTAAGAATCAAATAAACCGTGAGCACTCACGGTTAATTGTATTTTCTAATTTTGAAATAAATTATATTTAACGGTTGACGGTTACATTTGACACGGTTACAAATCAAAGAAACCGTTAATTTTCCATAAATAAAATCTAACCGTTAATTTTCCACAAATTAAAAAAAAATATCACTGAAGAATCAAAACAGAGAGAAGTGTAACAATTGTCCATAATTATTTAACCGCATTCAAACACTTTATGAGTTTTTAATTTAATTTAATTAACATTTCTCATTGGGCATCTAGGCCTAGTATGACCCTGTTGGTGACAAATGATACAAGTTTTTGCCCTTTGCCGTTGCACACCATCTTCGTTTGGGGGTCTATTGAGATCTTGGCCTCCGATTTGCAAAGGTGCAGTGCATGTACGTCTCTTGTGTCCATATTGACCACAACGACCGCATCTTTGTGGATTTCCCGGAAGATCTTCCACTGTTGATCTCGCTCTGCTCAATCGCGGTCTACCTGCTTGCTTATCAACAATAGGCAGCCGAACCACTTGAGAAGAAATGAAATCGGGCACTGTCCAAGTTTGTGGATGGGGAACCGGTTGAATGTTGGGCGAATAGGTTGCCAGGAGCATCGATTGTTTGAAATAATGGCTAACATAGTCAGTAGCACGGCCTCCAGCAAATCTGAAATATCAAACCATTAAACATAATAAATTCAAACCGTTAAACATTATGAATAGTCATGAATGAAATGCATACCTAACAGCAGCACAAGCGTGACGACAAGGCATCAAGTCCAGCTCCCATTCGCGGCAGTTGCAGGTCCCATTCTGAAGGTCCACAAGGTAATTCCCAGTGTCGCCCTCGACCCTATACACGTTGGGCACCGTTGACTCTCTAACGGTGTAGTGACGGGCCCATTCTGCAGATGTAGACATCTTCAAGTACGCGTTCTCAGTTAGCTCGTGGTCCCTTGATTGGGCGTTGCGCTGGTGCTCCTCAAACCACTTCTCCACAATAATCTGATAAGCCTCAATCATGGCGCAAATGGGCAATCGTCTAGCCCACAGGAGTCTAGCATTCATCGTCTCAGCAGCATTTGAAGTCATGAAACTAGTGCGTGGAACAAGGCACTTGTTACGCGCCCACCGATGCAATCCGATGTCACACAGCCTCTGGTATATCCCACCACCTTCCACACTCATGTCCATCAAGGCCTTCATGTATTCTTCAAATTTAGCATCCGAGTGTGCGTATGCTGCAGCTTCAAATATGCCGAGTGCGCCCCTCCAAAATCCAACAAGATTTTTCATCAGATGATGAAAGCAAAGACCATGATGCGCATGTGGGAAGACATTCCTAATGGCATTTGCGATGCTGATATGGCCATCGGAGACTATCAAAAGGTCTTGAGGCGCTCCTAAATAATGATGCAACCTAGTAAGAAACCAAGTCCATGAATCATCGTCCTCGATCGGCCCAAATCCAATGGCAAGTGGAAAGACATGCTCGTTCCCATCCTTCGTGCAAGCCACGAACAGAGTCCCCTTGTTTTTTCCTTTAAGGTGTGCCCCGTCAACTACAATAACCGAACGGAGCAAATCACTGTGAAATGCTTACAAGGACTGTCCTAGAGCGAGGAACATATAGCACAATCGATCGTCGATCGGGGAAGTCGATATATCGTACACAGTACCTGGATTCTTCTGCTTCAATAGATACAGATAAGATGGGAGTCTACTGTACGACTCCACAAATCCTCTATACGTCATCTCTATCGCGATGTTCCTCTCTCGCAGTGCGAAACTGTAGTCGATCTGAATGTCGTACTCAGCTCGCATTTCGTTAACCATCTCCTTTGGCTTAAGTACAACACCATCAGTGATCAATCTCCGAGCATAGAATGCTCTTAGAATATTCGCGAGGTACTGACGCAGTGTCATCCCGTCTATATCGAATAAGCATGTGTGGATGCCACGGTACGTGCCGATGCGCCATAGACCCCCAATGTGCTTTGCCTGCACCAGGTACTCACACCCCTCGTTCTTGCATCTGAACCCCACACGGTAAGTGTCCGAGTTCTCAACTCTATACTGCTGCCGGTTCTCCATTTGATGCAATCCAACTGCTATCGACAAATCATCTTTTCTCTTGAACAGGCCGCCCTCTCGCAACTGACTAGCAGATGGCGTGTAATAATCTGGATCGATCAACCCCAGCTGCAGTGCGGTGTCTAGATGAATGTGAGGAATCAACCAATCTCGGATAGCATCCAGATCGGCCGTGCCCACGTGGTCTTCGGTAGGTTGGGACTCTGAATGAATATTGCGATGCCCAATGATCCTATCAACCTGTCTCGGGTCTCGGATCCATGCACCGAACTCCATGGTAAGCTTCTCGAATAAGTCAGAGAGATCTATGGCATCTCGTGCTTCCTCAGCCATATCTTGGGCGACATCATGATCCTCAACCCTCTCTTCCTCGTCTTCCTCAATCCTTTCTTCATCCGAATGTAGAGCCTCCGACCTCGGCTCCTCGATATTCACACCTGTATATACCCTAGAACCGTGTGTCCTAGGAGTGCTCCGGGCGATTCCCTTATCTTTGTTGACGACGAAAACAGTTGCCTTAGTGTTCTGCTCCACAATCAATCTCAACAAATCAGTGTCGGTCCTCAAAATGACCTTACTCTTCCCGTCCTCGGTATCACTCAAATAGTACAGCAAATAATCAGATTCTTCACCTAGTTGTTCACGAATCGCTTGTAATAGATTCGAATATGTAATTTCAATCGATGCCATATGCATCAAAATACGATCGCCCCCTATATAAGTGGTTCGCTCAAAATGCCCACTGTGACGAATAAATAATTTCACCCGAGACATAGCTGCAGAAAAAATGAAGAAAAAATCAAATAAATAAAAATAAAAGAAAAGAAAAAAATTTACAATGAACGGTTTCAACCTCTCTCACGGTTGAATGATGACGGTTAAAGCAATTACTTAACCGTTAAAAGTAAGTTTCCACGGTTAGATAATGCTTTTAACCGTGACCATCACGGTTAACTAATGATTTTAACCGTGAGTCTTCACGGTTAAATCATGGTTTTAACCGTGAGTATCACGGTTAAATAATTGTTCCAACCGTGGATATTTGTTTAAAACCGTTAATGGTAAATAATTTTAATAAATCTAAAATTCCTTAATTTAATCTTAATCACTATAATATCTAACAGTCTAAACCTATTAATGGAGTAATTACTTTAATATTAACGATAAATACGTTATAAACATATATTCTAACCACTATGATTAAGTAAATAAAACATGATTTTCTACAAAAAGAAGTCAATAAAAACTGTATTTCAAATTCATACGATTTTTCCCTATTTTACACAATAAAAAACATCAAAAAATAAAAAATAAACCGAACATAACGAAAAATAAACTGAACATACCTTTAATATAATGAAAATATCTTCAACAATGCGCCAAATACCCACAATATCTTTAAAAAATCACCAAAATCGGAGGCAAAATTTACCAAAATCGCAGGTAAAATTGAGGAGCTTCTTCTTTGTACAGTGCGAATGTCACGATTTGTTTGAATTTTGTTGTTGTTGAAGAATATGTTCACTTTTACTGTTATTTCAATTAATGAAATGTAACTTTTGCTCATTTGGTTGTTGGTGAATAAATGAATTTCAGAATTTATTCAATATTTTTTTTTAATTAACTCTCGGTAAAATGGGATCCTCACGGTTTAAATTTCAATTTAACCGTGAGATAAGAGGAGCCGTGAGGAACACTTACTTTTTAAGGGTAACTTTGTCTTTTCATTTGATTTTGGGTATCAAACTTATACTTTTAAAGTGGTGGGTATAAAACTTATATAGTTATTTATTTTGGGTATATATAATCATTTACCGTTTTAATTGTGCGTGTAATATTAGTTTTCGTAAACATCATGAAGCTTACTCCTAAATCATTACTGTATATGCAAATTAAACACCCAGTTAAGTACATAATACTACTTTTTAGAAATCAACCAATTATATATTCTTAGCTCAATTAGATAAACGTCACATTTATGTATACTATTATGAATAACGTGCATTCGCATGATAAAAGAATAATTTTAATATTTAAATTTGATGAATAGTTTTATACGAAGTAATTATTACTATCATACATTATATTAAAAAATTATAATTTTTAAAATTTTGTTAAAGAATAATTTTAATATCTAAATTTGATGAATAGTTTTATGTTTACTACGCCATCCGTCCTATTCAAAGCGTCCATAATTCTTTTTTGAGGTGTTGTTTCACTCAAAGTTCCACTTTATCTTTTCTAAAATAATCAACTTTTAAAAAAGTACGAATCCTAATACTTTTCAACACTATACGCCTTCTCTTTAATAAGCGAAAATAAAATATAGATGCTATTCATTTTTTGAAAATTATAAAAACTATAATATCTAAAACCATAGATTTTCAAATTTGGTATTTAAAGTAAACATTTTACTTGAGATTTTTGTGTGTGTATGACTATAAAAGTGTAGTCCATTTTTTTAAAGAGATAATACCCCAATATACCTAACATCACATAAGGAATTCAATTTTTAAGTGTAATAGCCGTAAAAATCTGTATTTGGAAAAAATTGAAATTTCGAAGGAGGAAATAAAATTTTTCGAGTATTTGAGATCGAGCACGGACAAAAATGAGCTCATGGATTTTTTTTATAATATGTTGGAATTATTCCAATGAAATCTCAAGAATTTTGAGAATGAAGGAATTATGACAAGGCAAGAAATTACCTGGAATGATTTCCGGAGAATGTTACTCTGTAAATATTTTACGGAAATAAGATCATATATTTTCACCTAGTCTAGGCTAGTTTACTAGTTTAATTTAGTATATATATTATTACTTAGCCCACTTTTTAACTTTAGTAAATATTGCAATTTGGTGTTTATCTATTGACCACAAGATTAATTGGTTCCTAATGGGAACACATCGCCCTATGCTACTATGGCCCAACAAATTGATAAATTCTTTTCTTCCTCATTTTGTTTCAAACATCTGCCAAACTATGTGAGAACTTTAGAGAGAGAGGTTCACGATAGAAAGGGAAATAAGAAAAATAGAGAGATACTTTTATCCATTCTCATTCCCACTCCCCTTTCATTTTTCGGCAGCCACACCATAGAAGGAGAGAGAGATGTAAGAAAAATACTTAGAGAAGAGGGAGAGAGTTGGCTGCTGCAAAGGTTGGGAAGAAGAAGATTAGTGAGGAAGGAGACTATGCCAAAGGATTCATGATTGAGAGGGTCTAGCTAGGATATGCAAGCTTTTGAAAGATGATGATGAACCAAAGCTCCGATTCTTTCTTCCATTTTCGGTAAGCTTAGCTCCTCCTTGATCTCTTGAGCATGAAATAGAGTCTAGACTGGAGATTAGAATTCTGAAATTATGTTAAGATTTCGTTCATAAGCATGAGAGTATCATACATGTTCTTGATTCTCAACAATTCTTGTTCCACATTCGAAATCATGGCCATTCGTGTATTGATTGATGATGATCCTTGTTTTTCCCTCATGTTCGAGCACTTCCAGCTACTGCTTGTCCCTTGATCATGTTTGAATGTTGATTAAAACCTGCTAGAGTCGAATCCATAAGTGTTGGTCACGTTTTTGATTCAGGCATTTTATCGAGCAATTCATGTGCAGCGTGTTTGAGCTACTTCCCGATGTTAAATGTGAAAGGTGTCTAAATGAAAGTTGTAGCTTATGTTCTCAGCTGTCCGTAGCCAAAATTTCATCTCGATCCGAGTCCATATGCATATGTTATGACAAATTGAAATTCGTGTGTTAACTTTGTAATTTCCAGAAAATCTGATTGAGCAACGGTTTTGGCCCCTGTTTTTAATGATGATCCCCTGCTCAAATCCACCCAAGCAAATATGAAAGTTGTTCCTCATCTTGTGAACTTTCTGTACATATGTAGTACATTTAAAATGGTTGATTAATGAGTAAGTTATGGTGGTCCAAAGTTGCCATGTTAGCCAACCTTAATCTGCCAAAAATATTCTAAGTATGAAAACAGCTTTGATGTCCGGTTTTGATCCTCCATTTTGAATATGTTCTGTTGCTCGAATCCACAAGGTCCCAACATGAAAAATGTTCTTTGATGTTCCAAACTCACATCCATGGTTTTCGTTCTGTAGATCACCAAGTGTTGGAACAAGATATCTTAGCTCAAAATATGACCCTTGACAATGAGTTCATGCTTTTGAAATTCATCATACCTCCTCTCTTTTGAAATCTGGAAATCAGCCCATTTGCAGGCTAAGCTGAGAACAACCTGTTTGAAATTTGAAATAAATTATTCTTCCATGTTGAAGTACGTTCCCTTCGCTTTCCATAGATATTTCGTTCGCCCAAAACGGAGTCCGTATGAATTTACTATGATTTTTCAAAGTTTGTATGTCTAATCTGGAAATTCCGACGAACAGCTTTTGCCCTATTTTTCCAACCACGTTTTGACTACTTTCCTTTGGTCAAATGAACAAAGTTAAAATATAAAACTTGTTCCTCATTATCTAAACTTCAGTTTTGATAGCTCATTCATTCAAATCCATCAAGAAATGAGTGAGAAATCCTCACTCAAAGTTGGTACTCAGAATCTGCCAAATTCCCAATTTCCAGATTCTGAGTTCTGGAAATAAATGCTTCAAACTCCCAGCTCACTCATGGGAAAATTCTGAAATTTAAACATGTCATAGTTGTTATCTTTCCAAAGCAATGTCATATGCTCTGTTTCAATTTATAATGAGTGAGAAACAATTATTTTCCCAGAGGGTCGCAAAATTTCTAAATTCTCTTAGAATGTTGAACTTGTTGGGTTCGCATTCAATGAACCCCTTAATTCCAGAAGCTTAAACTCTTATTGCTAGAAAGTTTATTCCATCAGCATTCCATGCAAATGCTTCGCTCTTGAATTAAAGATCCGATGTCCAAGTAGTAGCCATTTCTTTGAAGCACGGCGAATCTGCCAAGTTCTAATCTAATGAACTCAAATTCGGACCCTTCCTTTGAATCTATAGACTTTAGTTAAACCTTGAATGTTGATCCTCAAGGATGATTGATTCTATGTCTTTATTTTTACACCAATAGTTAATGAGACTAAATAAGTAGGTGTGAGTTAAGTATATGATAAAGATTAACCCCAAGCATAGAGTCTTTTGAAGAATAAGGTTAAATATGAGAAGAGCTTAAGTTAATGAGAATTTTCCTAAAGGTCAATCGCAAGGCGAGGGCCAAGGAACGTGAAGAAGAACCAAGAATCGCTCAATCACTTCTGTATAACCAGGTGGGTGTTTCTTTCAAAGAAAATATTTATGTTGCTATAAGGAAGCATGTTTTTGAAATCAAATGCAAGTTTACTAAAAATTATTCATGCATAAAATGTTATGGTTTTATGCATGATGCCTATCTGTGTTGGTTTGCCAACTTTCTCTCTATCGAGCCTGAGTTAGACAAATGTCGCTAGCTAGGTTATGTGTATACAAAAAAGTCGAAAAATGTGTGCTCAGAAAGTGAGCCGGTTATGTAGGGATACGTCCGGGAAGGTGGCTACCTTGCATGGTATATAATTACAGATATGGATAATATATTATAGATGCAAAAGGGGCTGTACATCCGAATAATATATTATGGATGCGAAAGGGGTTGTACATCCGAGTAATATGTCATGGATGCGAAAGGGGTTGTACATCCGAGAGATACATTATACGGATGCGAAAGGGGTTGTACATTTGAATAATACATTATGGATCTGAACAGGGGTTGTACTTTCAAACTGTTGTGAAACAAATGATGTTTATTATGCACTAGTTATTTATCTAAAACTTTGTGCGATATTGTGATGAATGCTTGAATAATAATTGTTTACTATCAAACATTTTCGGCATAACCCCATAGAGTACATCAAGTACTCAGCCCTTCTCGTGTTTTCCAAAAACTTGCAGGTTGAGCGAGGTGGCAAGGGCGGCAGTGTTGAGAGGAGATCGCTAATCTTTTGAATTCGGTTCAGAAAGAGATACATATCTTTATATATGTATCTATTTCGTTAAAGACTTCCGCTATACGCTTTAAGCATCATATTTTGATAGCTTCATGAACCAGTAAATTGAGAACTACTCGATTCCTTCATGAATTTTGATTATGTTCGACTCTATAGGGTTACTTCTCTTGGATGATGATGTAACATTTGAGCCTTGAGCTTCTTCGTATCTTTGTTGGTCTTCCAAGTTTCTATAGATTGAGTCTATTTAGTTGTTTATTTCGTTAATTATAGAGTTATAAATATCTTGCCCTTTCTTCCCCGCCTCTTCTATCCAACCCTTAGTCATGGTTTCCTGACTTAGCTATCCTTAGAAAAGTGCGGTCGTGACATTAAGACTCATATAAGATTGTACAAATAATACCCATATTTTCATATATGAGACTAAAATACCCTTGCATATATAATTAATCCCTCATCCTCCTCTTTTCTTATTCTTCATTCTCTCTCTTATTAGGATTTGAAATTTGTATTCTCTCTTCATCTCTTTCTCAATTCTGGCGACAAGCTCTCTCATCGTAGAGCTCTCTCGACGGAGCGAGGGGATCGTCTTACTAGCTGCGGCGTGGTGGAGGCGTTGACCAAACGGCGGGCGGCAGACGTCGAGCTTCTAGGTTTCGGCATTTTTGACCCAGATGTAGGCTCCCTCCTTCCTCAAGCTCGTGGCTGCAATAATGCTTATCCTATACCTTTAATTATGGTGGTAACTTTCCCCCCTTTCGTGGCTTATCTTTTATTTTGTTTTATCAATTTGGGCTTTTATTCAACAGTTATGATTTTATGCCTATTTTTGGATAATTAATGGATGAATTCGGTGTTCAATAATTAATGGGAAGTGGCTCTTCATTAATCATTTATCTCTCTTTTTTGGTTTTTTATTTTGGTTTTTTTGGTCTTCTTCTGCAAGTGGATTTTCTGGAAGGAGGATTTGGGCGACAACAAAAGAGAGAGGATTTGTTGTAATTTGTTTCAAGAATAGACTTCTTCGTATTGCCTTCTTTGATTGTTGTAATTGGACAATTTTTATGTTTTTATGTTTTAAATTTATGTTGGTATCATAATAATTTTTACGTATAACTTGGCAAGACGTTATCGACATCTTGCCAACTATCTTACCATGAATGGCAAGATTTCATCGATATCTTACCAACTATGCAAAACATGATGGTATGAATGTCTTAATTAATTACCTTCTCTGTATTGCCTTTCACATACATGTCATATGACCTTATTTTTTGTTTTTTTGTTTTTCTTGAAATTTAATTGGTGACATGCATTTCTTGGAAGGCAATTTTAGATTTAATTACTTTTTCTTAGTTTCTTGGTGTAGAATGTTTTTCCACTCTTAATTAGAATTAATTCACATGTTTTCTCTTTCGTATTTGGCATTGTTGTTCTCAAATGAGTGTTTTGAATTGGGTTGAAAATAATTTCTTGTCTTATCAAGGCAAGAAGTAAACCATTTATTGTCATCTGTAAGTAAGAGTTTAACTATTTTTACCATCAGTAAGTAAGCGTCTAACCATTTTTGTCATCAGTAAGTAAGTGCTACAAAATACCAACTATTCTAGCTTTTTGTTAAATACTTATGTGTATGTTTTGGAAGGCAAGAAGTTAACCATTTATTGTTATCTGTAAGTAAGAGTTTCACCATCTTTATTGTTTATTCTAAGGTATGCTGATTGTGTTTGTGAGTTTTGATTTGTTGTTTTGTTTGTGCGAATTTAAAATGTGAAATAATTGGCAAAAAATTGAATTAATCTACGAAATCACTTGATTTCTTGCTTTCTGTCGGCAAGTAACTAACGATTTATTACCATCAGTAGGTATGGTAATATTTCCTTAATAACTTACCAAATATTTAAACGTGAATGGTAAAAATATCTTCATTAGTTGTCTACTTTGTATTGTCTTTCACATGAATGTCACATAATCGCATGTTCTTGTGTTCTTTGCATAACTTGGCAAGACGTAATCTACATCTTGCCAACTATCTTACCATGAATGGTAAGATTTTATCGATTTTTTACCATCAGTAGGTAATAAATAATATAATTTATTGTCTCGTCTTTTCCCTTGTTAATGGTAGTTACATTACCTCATTTCTTGTCTTATCAAGTTAAGAAGTTAACCATTTCTTGCCATTAGTGAGTAAGAGTTTTACCATAAATGAGTTGTATCACGTGGTGAATATTTTGTTTCTGGATTTTGGATTTGGTGATGGTCATATTTTGGATTTTGAAGTTTTCATATATAGTGTTTCTGTGTTTTGTTGCGTGATTGTGCATTGTGAGTGTACAAAACTTACAAAACTTTCAATTGCTTATTACATAACATTTATTTTCAATAAGAAGTCATTATAAGTCGACTGTTGACACGACTGTCATTTAGCCATGGTCAATAAATTTATAAGCCTATGCCCAGACTCCTATAACTAGTATAGAAATGGTAAGCACAAGGTCGATCCCACATGGAGTTGGTTTAGCAATCCTTTCAAGCTTGGTTGTCACGTTTAAGGGGAGTGGGCTCTGCCCAATTAGACCACAAAATAACAGGAAATAAAAGAGAGCGTCTAAAAGGCAAGTTGAAAATAGTTATTAAAGGGTAAACCCATCCTGGGCAGAATCATTAACCACAAGTAACTTCACTCGATCACGGGTCTTAATATAGTCGTATATACATGCATCATCCAGTTATAGGTCACACACACCAAGGCCCTTACTGTCACGCGTCACGTGCCTTGTCAAGTATGCCCAATTCACCCTTACAGCCTAGAGATCTATAAATGAACTCCATAACATAGACTCTAACATGCAAGGACTAGTTGTCATGCCTTTGCCCAAGCAGCATTCAGCTTTATGGTGAGCCCGGAATAGCCAATAGCAGGTTAATGAACCTACGACCACATACATCGTGCTAGTTCATACTATATGGGTGAGATCTCTCTACACTTTTTACCTATGTATTATTTGTAATCATGCTTGACTCGATTTGATATTGGCCATATACCCAACCAAACCTAATATGAATTGAGAATCAGAACCTAGCAAACTCAGAAACACATGCATATACTATCAAGCCCAAACCCATGACCTCACGAGTATATAAGTTACATTGTGATTAAATCATCTTGCCCAAGACGGGTTTATAGATCTGGCCTACCATGCTTCGAAATAAAATAACAAAGAAATAAATGAAAGACATAATTAAACTAAGTACTAGAAATATACTAATACTGAAATACGGAAATGAGACGGACTCCAACGTCAGCCAAAAATATCAAAACATAGGTATTTGCCCGTAAGACTTGTTCTTCCTCACAACACTCGAAAATGAAAGCATAAATGAGAAAGTAAAATATGCAGCTCCGTGAATGCTTGTGTGTATTCCCTTGATGTCCTCTTTTTCTCTGAAATGATTCTTGCATATTTATAGTTGTAGCTAGGATCGTGGACCAGGTCCATCTTCAGCGGCTGCTAGGGCTGTATCGGTAACTTGCCTAATTGTACAGATTTATTGCCTTTCTTGATCACGCTTGAAAAGGGAAATAATCTTGGGATGAATCTCCTTCCCTATCAACTTTTCCTTATTCGATACTTCAACCCTAACCCGCGCTGGTTGTCGTATAGCCCACGATCACTCTTTATAGCTCGGCCCATTATGCTTCTTCCTATTTTCTTCTCCATCTGCCCAAGTTCCTCCAGAAATTACCCAGCCTGCTCTGCTATCTGCCCTGAATACCTAAATCCAGAATGTGCCCTCCCAAGCACAAGATACTATGCAAAAAGACTATACTAGACCTAAATGCAAACTCAAAACATGACAAAAATAAAGCACAAAATTGGGCTCATTACACACACACACTTTACTCATGCTTGTCCTCAAGCATGCACACACAGCTAACCCGAAAAAGAAAAAGAAAGAAAGACTCAAAGACACATGGAATATGGTATGGTCAATGCTAATAAACATGTAGGCATGGGCAAGTCAATAATGATGCATTTATAAAAACAAGTCAAGACAAAACATGATTAGGGGTTATCCTTTCCACACTCTTTCGCTCTGTGTATGGGCAAGTGTATATGCTCTTTGACTTGTGATGACTCAGATGTCCCATAGGCTTGCCCGCCTACTAAAATCTCCACCTACTTAGATTGAGTTTATTGGTGTTCATAAAAAGGTCTTACTTTAGTTGTAATGTGGGCTTAGAACAGGGGTAGTAAGTATTTGGTCAGAGGCACAGGTCATTTTGAGAACTCAAACTAGGTACAGCCTGGCATATTCACGGCCCAGTTCCCTAACAACCTTGCCCTTTTACTTATGTTCCCGGGCCTAAGCACATTCAACTCTTTTTATTGGGGACTTATATATTTTCATTTTTTTCTTTCTTTTTCCGTCCCTTTTCTTTTCTTTCTAATAGGCATTAGATATTTGGGCATATAGCCTCTTTTCAACTCTGCCTATTTCCATGGATTCCTATCATTTATCCATGTTTATTCCCTCAACTTCTTTATTACACCTAGAGTTCTCACGACTGGGTAAGGAAGTGTTTATCTTGGCATAATTTAAGTGAATGAAAGAAACATATTATAAGGCTTAAAGGGGTTAAACAATGGATATCTCATAGGATCGACTTTTTAAGCTATATGGCTGATTGAAAGAAAAGTTGCCTTTGTCATCCAAACACCCACTCAATTCACCGAGGTCTTAATCAAGAAATGCATGCAAGTTTTAGAACATATTCTAAGCATCAAGTCATTCTCACAATGAAAGAACATGTGTTTACAGATTTACACATTTAAGCTCAAAATCCTCACTGGGCAATTCATGTTCATTCCATCATACTTGTTTCTTAAACATGCTTGACTTGACCTACACATCCACATTGACATATATACACATATTCACAACAAAATCCCCCATGCCCACATAATTCCCGAGTAGAATTGCATCGAAGAAGGGGATTGACATGAAAAAAAGACAATTGCCTTGCCGTTCATTCATCCCACCTCAGAGGTAGAATGGATGAATGGCAAGGCAAACACTATGCATGCAACTTGCCTCTCCACACATACACACTCTGCCTTGAGCAAAGTGTGCAGGTAGAGAGGCGACTAACTCTTGCAAAAAATTAAATAAATAAAAAATACAACAAAAATAAAAAGACACAACAAATTGGGAGGGAACAGGGAGTTATACCGGAGGGTATGTGAACCCGATGAACTCGAAGTAGGTTGCTTAGGCAGCCTTCATGTAGTCCACAGTCTCCTGGAGCTTGGCCAAGGCGGCAATTACGTCAACACCTTGGGGTTCCGAGGTGGCAGATTGGGTGGTCTTCCTCTTCAGTGATTCTTCCTCAACGATCTTGTACTTATTTTTCCCGACCTGCTTGATCTCCATCATCTTACTGAGGTAAGCCATGTCCAATTTCTCCTCGGGCAAGGCACATTTCTCATGCTCTTCAGTCCTGCACTACATCCTCTTTGCAAACACCGTGATCATATGGGCAAGAGAGAGATGTTGCGTAGACTTGCTGAGCACATTGTGGATGTGATCAGCAGCAAAGCCTCCAAAGTTCAACTTTCTCTCCTTGGTCACACACCACAGGATATAGACCTCTTGTTGGGAGAGGGATAGGGAGTTGGAGCTGTCTCTCTTGCCAAAGAAGTTGTAGACAAGAATACGGTAGCAGATGCGCAGTGCTGGGTCCTTGAGTGCGTTGCCCTTTGTCTTACTGGAGTGGAAAGCGCCGTCCCCGCTTTTGTTCATCTTTGTCCATATAGCATCCTAATCCCTAGACAAATCGAGCATGCTCTTCACTGTATCCTTGTAGTCGGCCTTCATTAGGTCCTTGAATGAGCTTGCCCATAGGGCCTCGTTGAACTCATTCAAGGACTGCTTGTACTTGTCCTTGCCCAGGGTGCACGCCACTCCACACGGGACTCCATCCTTGTCAAACTCGACCCTTGTGTAGCCGTAAAACTCCTTCACTAGATCCATGTTCACCTCCGCTGGCCAATCGAGGAAAAATCCCCACCCTATGTTGTTGAACAGCCGTTTGACCTCTTTGTCCACCCCCAATTGCTTGAGGGTCTCTATATCAACTGACTTGGACAAGACGACACTACGGGTGGTAGTGTCGGTGAAGACTTTCACCTTCGCCTTGCCTGCTGCCTTCGAGCGGGTGCTTTGTCCGGTAGATTATGGGGGTTTTCTCTTTCTTCGCGATCACAGGGGTGGTGGTTTCCTCCCTCTCAGATTCCTCAGCGGTTACCGGCGAGGATCTAGTGTCAGAAGGTGCTGCCTTCTGCCGCTTCGTCGGAGGAGTAGTTGCCGAGGACTTCCTTTTGTTCTTTGCCGGAGCGATTACGGCTCCTTCTCACTGCTTTCTTCAACCGCCATATCCACCGCTGGTTTGTCATCATCTCGCCGGCCTACTCGTCGACATTCTCCCCCTCCTCGCCTTTTTGCTCGACGTCGTGCTCTTCCTCCTGCTCTTGCTTACTGGGCAGAGGGTCTTCTTCTTCTTCTTCGGGTGCCTTCAATTCTGCATGTTGCTCCGGTGGAACAGTGGCAAAGGGTTTGATGACCAAGGAAACCTTGATCTTCGATTGAGAAGGGGATTTGACTACGGATTTGCTAGGGGACGACATGCTTGGTTTTTTGCTTGGTTTCTTGGAAGTTTTTGGGTGTGGTAATGGTGAATCGCCGGTGAGATCAATTTTTGTTCCGTGAGGGATGCGAAAAAAAAAATTGGGTCGAGTTCCTACCATTCTAAAGAGGGGATAAGGGAGTTGCAGCGGTTTAATGGGGTAGTGGGTAGGTTTTTGATTTGAATTTCAAATTTGGGTGATGATGGTGGTTATGGGAAGTTGGTGCTAAACTTGGGGCACACGTTCTAACTAAATCAGATGTGTGATTTGATAGAATCTTGGGGGGATTTCTTTCTTTATCCGAACTTAACTGCCCCTTTGCCCAGCCACATCATCTTCTACCACTATGCCCATACGCTACACACAGGAAAATAGAAAAACTTCCTTGCAAGGAAAACAACCCTTCTCGGCTTATTAGTATGACTCAAATAAAATCAATACGGCTCACCACACACACACACTTTGCCTTGGGCAAAGTGTGTAATTGCTGATCAAAAACACTAAGAAAACAAAATAGGGAGGCCGCACACACACACTTTTTGCCTTGGGCAAAGTGTGTGGATACTTTCTCCGACACTTACTAAATAATAAAAAAAATAAAAAAAACATACCAGGTTGCCTCCTGGTCAGTACCCTAGTTATCGCCGTGGGCACGACATCTTGCTCTAGTTTTAGTAAACTCCTCCCTCAGGGACCTCGGGTCCCTCCTTGTAAACTTCTTCTTGCTCATAGTAGGCCTTCAAACGCTGCTCATTTACCTTGAAAGTGTTCCCTTTAACCAGATCACTCACTTCTACTGTTCCATTTGGGTGTTGGGCCTCCACAGCGAATGGTCCACACCACTTGGTTGTGAGCTTGCCTGACATCAACTTGAATCGTGATTGGTAAAGGAGTACTAATTGCCAGGTTCAAACTCATTCATTTAAATGATCTCATCATGGGCTCTCTTGAGCTTCTTCTTGTAGATGGCAGCATTATCATATGCTTCGAGACGAATTTCCTTGAGCTCTTGCAAACTTAACTTCCTTTCTTGCCCAGCTTTTTCCCAATCATAGTTCATCTTGTTCACTGCCCAGTATGCCTTGTGCTCCAATTCAACGGGCAGGTGACATGCCTTCCCGAACACCATGTGATAAGGAGATATCCCAAATGGTATTTTGTAAGCAGTTTTGTATGCCTACAAGGCATCATCAAGCTTGGAACTCCACTATTTGCCTGAGGCTCCGACTGTCTTTCTCAAGGTGGTTTTGATTATTCGATTGGATAACTCGGCTTGCCCATTTCCTTGGGGGTGGTAAGCTGTGGTCAGCTTGTGATGTACCCTATATTTCCTCATCAAGGCTTCCACCGTCCTGTTGCAAAAGTGGGTTCCTCAATCACTGATTAGGGCCTTGGGCACGCCAAATCTGGAAAAAATATTAGACTTCAAAAATGTTACGACCACCATGGTGTCATTTTTGGGAAGTGCCTTTGCCTCGACCCATTAAGACATAATCCACAACTAAGAGGATGTACTAATTCTCTCTTGACTTGGGCAAGGGGCCCATGAAGTCGATTCCCCATACATCAAAGATCTCGACTGGCAGTATGGCCGTAAGAGGCATCTCATTCCTTCTTCCAATGTTTCCTTCATGCTGGTACTTATCACATATTTTCACCCATTCATAACTGTCCTTGAAAAGTGTGGGCCAATAGAACCGACAATCAAGGATCTTCCTTGTAGTTCGCTTATGCCCAAAGTGTCCTCCACATTCCTTGGTATGGCAGTGCTCAAGGATACTCTCCTGCTCTTCTTCGGGCATACATCTCCTTATCATTTGATCGGAATAGTATTTCCACAAATAAAGCTCATCCCAAATGTAATGTCGGGATTCCCTTATCAATTTATTTTTGTGGTATGCCTCCATCTCCTTTGGTATCTCACCAATAGCTAAGTAGTTGACCAAATCTGCATACCATGGTTCCTGCTTGCCTGAGGCTTCCACCTTGCTATTGCAAAACTTCTCGAAGGCAAATACTATGGCAAGAAGCTCCTTTTCAATAGTGGAATAATTGCTTTGGGCAGTGTTGAGAGTTTTTTAGGCATAGTAGATGACAAAATTCTCCTTTCCAACCTTCTGCCCAAGCATGGTTCCCACGGCATAACCATTTGCGTCACACATCAATTCAAATGGCATACCCCACTCTGGTGGCGTATGATCGAGGCCGTGACCAATCTTTCTTTCAGAACATGAAATGCTTCCTTGCATTCCTCATTGAAATCCTATGGTACATCATTCTGTAACAATAGCGTCATAGGTTGCGCGATATTTGCAAAGTCCTTCACAAATCGACGGTAGAGACCCACGTGCCCAAGGAATCATCTCAACTGCTTTATTAAATTTGGATAAGGCACTGTGGATATGATGTCCACCTTTTCCTTGTCCACCTATATTCCTCTTCCAGATACAACATGCCCAAGGACTATCCCTTCCTTGACCATGAAGTGACACTTCTCGTAATTGAGTACGAGATCCTTCTCCACATAGCATTGTAGCACTTGTTCCAGGTTGACCAAGCAAGTATCGAAGCCTTTCCTATATACTGTGAAATCATCCATGAATACCTCGATACTTTTTTCCAAAAGATTGGAGAAAATACTCATCATGCAAAGCTGAAAAGTTCCAGGAGCATTGCATAGCCCAAAGGGCATCTTTCGATAAGCAAAAGTGCCATATGGGCACGTGAATGTGGTCTTGCTCTGGTCTTCTGTGACAATGTTGATATGCATGTATCTCGAGTACCCATCCAAGAAGTAAAAGTACTCATTTCTAGCCAAACGCTCAAGCATTTGGTCAATGAAGGGCAAGGGAAAATGATCTTTTTGAGTGACTTTATTTAGCTTCCTGTAGTCAATGCAAACCTGCCATCCCGTTTGGAGCCGGATGGCCACCATCTCTTTCTTCTCGTTCTCAACCACCTGTATGCCCGACTTCTTAAGCATAACGTGGACTGGACTGACCCACTTGCTGTCGGAGATCGGGATATGATGTTCTGGTCCAGTAACTTCAATACCTCTTTCAACACTACTTCCTTCATGGCTGGGTTGAGCTTCCTTTGCTGATCACGAACTGGGTTTGCCTCTTCTTCCAACAAAATATGATGAAGGCATATGGTTGGGCTTATGCCTTTGATATCAGCCAAGGTCCATTCTATTACCATCTTATATTTCTGGATCATGCTCTTCAACTTTTCCTCTTGAATGATACTCAGGTCAACACTTATGATTATGGGCAATGTGTCATTCTCCCCCAGGAAAATGTACTTGAGATGTTTAGGCAGAGGCTTTAGCTGCAACTTGGGTGCCTTTATGAGTGAAGGCACTAGTTTCTCCTCATTTCTAATCTTGGGTAATTCCTCTATGTAGTATTGCCTTTGATCTGCCTCTGCCTTGAGCTGGTTCACTTCTCTTGGGCATTCCTCCTCATCTAACATGCTCCATTGGATGACCGTATCTAGCATGTCACTTGATACAATCTTGGTCAGTGTGTCCTCCACAATGTTGTCCACTGTATCCACATAGTCCACCATCTCCGTGTCTTGAGGATACCTCTCTGCCTTGAAGATATCGAATGTGACTGTTTCTCCAGCAAATTGGTAAGTCAGCTTGCCTGTGTCACAATCGATCCTTGTACGTGCTGTTTTTAGGAAGGGCCTGTCCAGTAGCATCACTGGAGACTTTTGATATGACCCTCTCATATCCAACACATAGAAGTCGGCTGGAAAGATTAGATCATCCACCTTGACCAAGACATCCTCGAGTATGCCTACGGGATATACATTGGACCTGTTCGCCAGTTGGATCACTACTCGTGTGGGCTTAAGAGGTCCCATGTTGAGATCTTGGTACATAGATAAGGGCATGACATTTATTGAAGCCCCAAGATCTAACATGGCCTTTTCGATCTTCATCATCCCGATTACGCAGGGTATGTAAAACATCCCTGGGTCTCCACACTTAGCAGGCATCTCCTTGCCCAAGACAGCTGAAATGTGTTCTCCCACCTAAGATTTTGCATCGTCGGTGAACTTGACTTTCCTGGTACACAACTCTTTCAAAAATTTTGCGCATCTGGGCATAGAGCGCATTGCAGTGAGTAGTGGAATGTTGATCTCCACTTTCTTAAAGATACGGTACATCTCGCTCATTTCCTTAGCTTCTTTGGTTTTGGCCAGCCTTCCTGGAAAAGGGACCTTTGGTTTGTATAGGCGAGGTATTACTGGATTTTCCTCTTCATTCTTCTTTTCTGGCTTGCCCAAGGTAACTGCTTTCTCTTTGTCATGGATCTCATCCGGCTCATCCACTGGCATTTCCCTCTCAGGCAATTTGAGACCGCTCCTTGTAGTGACTGAGTTGACTTGTGCATTGTTTACCTCGACTGTAGGAGGTAACTCGCCTTGCCTCTTCTCCAACTTGCTGATCACTTGTATAAGTTGGCTTATCTGGGCACTTACATTCTGGAAACCACTTCTTGTTTCTTGTTTGAACTTCTCGTTCTCTACCTGATTCTTGAGATTTTCATTGGCCATAGTGTTTACCATATCGGCTAAAGAGAATCTTGGCTACTACGGTGCTTGCCCTTGCTGCTGGTATTAGGGTTTTGGGCAAAGGTAGTTGTTGTTACTGTATTTGAAGTTCTTATGATCTCTCCATCCTGGATTATAGAATTGAGAGTTCGGATCATACTTCCTATGCCCATTGCCTCCATTGCCACCATTCCCTAGGTTATGCCTAAGTATTTTGACTTCCTCCAAGTCAAGGTCTGGGCACTCATCTATAACATGCGTGGTGGCTAGGCATAGCTGACATGCCCGCACAACTTTTCTCTAGTTTCCACTCGTATTCATTACCAACTGCTTTAGAATTGAGCACATCTTGTCCAGCTTGGCATCTGATGCCGACAAAGTACTAGTTGTTGTCCCCTTGGGCAACTCCATCTGTTCATCCCTGGATTCTTCAGCCATGTCCGCGAACAATTTGAATGCTTAGTTGGGCAACTTGTTCAGGACGGAACCTCCATACACTGTGTTCACCTATGCCCTATCTTAAGCTCTCAATCCTGTCATAGAGTATTGGATCAAGTCATGATCCAGGATTTGATGCTGCGGTGTCTTGGCCAACAACTGCTTGTACCTTTTCCAGTATTCATAGAAGGTTTTCCTTGTGCCCATCTTGATCGAGCTGATTCTCTTCCGCATGTTTTGTACATGGGCAGCAGGATAGTACTTCTCAAGGAACTTCTGTTGCATCTGTGCCCAAGTTGTGACTGTCCCTTCGGGCAATGTGTATAGTCATTCTCTGGCTCCTTCTTGCAGTGAGAAGGAGAAGGCTAATAGTCTGATGTACTCTCCCATCGTTCCTTGTGTTCTGATCGTACAGCAAGCCATCCTGGAGATGGCGTTTGGGATCCTCTCCAGGCATATCACTGAACTTCGGCAAGATCTGTAGGAAGGTATGCCGTAGTTTCCATGTCTGCGTCCGTGGGCATGGGTAGTGTTATGCCCAAGGGACGCAAATTCACATTGTCTGGGAAAACCATTTCTTGTAAAGTCCTTTCAGCCGGAGGAGGAGGTGGAGGGTTGTTGTTATTGTTGGCTCCATTATTGTTAGCTCCATTCATGTCTCCCTTCCTTCTTCGATCTCTCTCCTCTTCCCAACGAGCTCGTTGATCAAGGTGTCTCCTTTGTGCACGATTCAGCCTTGCGGTCCTCTCGACTTCAGGGTCAAACAACAGCTTTTCCTTGAAGCCTTGACACCTCAAGTGCATGCACTAGTCCCGCACCTGAAAAACGGGAAGTGAAAGAATTACTATTAGCGCAACTCCTTAGCAACGTCGCCAATTGACTCGACTGTCGTTTAGCCGAGGTCATTAAATTTATAAGTCTATGCCCAGACTCCTATAACTAGTATAGAAATGGTAAGCATAGGGTCCATCCCACATGGAGTTGGTTTAGCAATCCTTTCAAGCTTGGTTGTCACGTTTAATGGGGGTGGGCTCTGCCCAATCAGACCACAAAATAACAGGAAATAAAAGAAAGCATATAAAGGCAAATTGAAAACAGTTATTAAAGGGTAAACCCATCCTGGGCAGAATCATTAACCAAGTAACTTCACTCGATCACAGGTCTTAATATATTCGTATATACATGCATCATCCAGTTATAGGTCACACAAGTCAAGGCCCCTTACTGTCACGCATCACGTGCCTTGTCAAGTATACCCAATTCACCCTTACAGCCTAGACATCTATAAATGAACTCCATAACTTAGACTCTAACATGCAAGGACTAGTTGTCATGCCTTTGCCCAAGCAGCATTCAGCTTTATGGTGAGCCCGGAATAGCCAATAGCAGGTTAATGAATGTACGACCACATACTCCCGTGCTAGTTCATACTATATGGAGTGAGATCTCTCTGCACTTTTTACCCATGTATTATTTGTAATCATGCTCAACTAGATTTGACATTGGCCATATACCCAACCAAACCTAACATGAATTGAGAATCAGAACCTAGCAAACTTGGGAACACATGCATATACTATCAAGCCCAAACTCATAACCTCACGAGCATATAAGTTACATTGTGATTGTATCATCTTGCCCAAGACGGGTTTATAGATCTAGCCTACCATGCTTTGAAATAAAATAACAAAGAAATAAATGAAAGACATAATTAAACTAAGTACTAGAAATATATTAATACTAAAATACGGAAATGGGGCGGACTCCAACGTCGGCCAAAAACATCAAAACATAAATATTTGCCCTTTGGACTTGTTCTTCCTCACAACACTCGAAAATGAAAGCATAAATGGGAAAGTAAAATATGCAGCTCCGTGAATGCTTGTGTGTATTCCCTTGATGTCCTGTTTTTCTCTAAAATGATTCTTGCATATTTATACTTGTAGCTAAAAGGGTATTTTAGTCCCACTCTCCAAAGTTTGGGTATAATTTGTAAAAAACTAAAAGTGTGTTAAAAATTGACATTCTTATACTAGAATATGTAAAATAATTCTCCACTCTTTTTTTAATTTGGTTGTCCCACTATAATAGTCTTATTTCCTAAAATGAAAACTCATCATTTAACCATAACTTTGCACGTACTTTAATATAATTTATATTGTTTAGACTTGCTCTTTTGTCTATGACTTGTACTATTTTTATGTCAAATTAAAGGTCTTGATATATTCAAGATTAATCATCAATATATTTTTTATTGATATGTGATATTCTACTTTGAAAGAAATTAAAAGTTTTGATATGTTCTTTTACTAAATCCATCATCATGATGTTTTACCTAAAAAAACATAAAATATGCATTAAAATGTTAAACATTGTACATTATTTTTAAATAAACATAAAGTTTTTTGTACTTCAAGTATTTGTAATACTTACTAAAATATGACTTGACACCATAATAATTTATGATATTAATTTTCTTACAAGTACTTATAAGTTAGTCAAAACATGTTTAATGTTGTAAACAAGAGAGAAATAAAGTAGAGAAACTGAGAGAAGAAGAGAATACGTAGAGAAGTATTCTACAGGATATCTATTATGAGGACTGGATGCCTCTATTTATAATAGTACAAGAGCTAGGGTTAGGGTTAGGGATGACTATCAACTATATATGGAGTATATCTTAAAGATATGAAATATATCTTCTTGATATATTTACAAAACTCCCCCTCATCCTTAACAAAATATGCTGCCTCATTAAAACCTTGCCAGGAAAACCCAGTGGGACAAAACCTGATCGAAGGAAAAAGAGTACAGCTGCTCCCCCTGAAATTAAGTATTATAGATCTTGAGTCGGCGCATATCAATCTTGTATACCAACTGTCTGAATGTTGATGTTGGTAATGCCTTTGTGAATAAGTCCGTCAGATTGTCACTTCAGCAATCTGTCGAATATTGATGTCGCCACTCCTCTTGAAGATCATGCTTTGTCACAAAATTTGGGAGAAATAGTGCTCTGTCTTGCCACTTTTGATATGTAAAGTTACAAAATAATGTCCACTCAATATC
Source organism: Mentha longifolia (assembly GCA_001642375.2). Lineage (NCBI taxonomy): Eukaryota > Viridiplantae > Streptophyta > Magnoliopsida > Lamiales > Lamiaceae > Mentha > Mentha longifolia. The sequence continues at coordinate 16,950,785 of CM038118.1, forward strand.
ATCATTTATAATATTCTCCCTTGGACATTATTGTTGTGATGTCCATGCCTCGTTAAAAACCTCTCTAGAAAAACCTTGTGGAAAAAAATCTAATAGGGAAAAAGAGTACATGACAAACACTCACTCATGTGTTGCACCAGTTGCCTTATTAAAAACTTTACCTAAGAAAACCCAATGGGAAAAAAAACTTAGTAAGAGAAAAAGAGTACAACCATTAGATCTCAGGGTCTAATCTTCTGGATTATTCATTTGGCTCACATGACCAAATGTTCAAGATCATTTAGAACTTCTCACTCCCCCTTAAGATAACAATCTTGCAACATATTCAAATATCATTGATGATATTGATCTTGCGCAGATTTTGGAGGAGTTTAGTGAATAACTCTATAAAATTATCACTAAATTATCAAATTTCACCGTTCTTCTGGAACGTGTTAGTGCAACACAATCAATACATTGTCCTTATAAAGGACAGTGTGAGAAACTCTCAAATCATTAACCAGTTTGAGATTTAGAATATTGAGATGCAAAATACTTTGCATCTAAGTATACACCAATGTGAATCTCAATTTCTTATAATACAGATCAAGGTTTCTCATACCTTGAAGATAACAAAGAATTCATCTCCTTTTGGGAGAAATTTTTTTAATCTTGCTATAGCAAATTAACTTGAATGTATCAGGCCTGATAGTGTAGTACTTCCGGTACTGAAAATAATGAACTTGTGGTTCATACTTTCTTTCTTTGTTATCTTATCAACTCAAAATAATGAGACAATCATTGAGATACTAGTAAATATGAAAATCTTTAAAGGATTTTCTTCAAGTATACAGACTGGTATAAAGATGTTCGGTTTGCATGCCGACAAATTACTTAGATTCATCTAAGTCTTTATTTCTCCAGTCATGAGTTAATCTCAAACTCTTTACGTGTATAATTAATCAACATATATAGGAATGATATACAATCATTCAAAGACTTGATAAACACGCCAAAGCATTTTATCATGATTCACATATTCTTACTTCTGGAAGAATTGACTTAATATAATACACTTTATGAGTTTGTTTTCCTTCTTATAAGGAAGTCTAAGTCCAATAGGGACTTATATCTATAGATATTCACGTCCAATGACATATACACAATTGTGGTCATGACGTTTATTAACTGAATATCTATATTCACAATTACTGCCATATATATCATATTGGAACGCAATGCCATAACATGAGAATCAAATTTACTTTAGAGTCTCTATTAAAACTCTTGAGCTTCTCGATTTATTTTACACCGCTGTATTAAATGTCATTTCTCTTCCTTAGAAATGATCTTTTGTGTCCAACTAGGACAATATTTTATGGTGTATTAACTACAAATAAGACTTTCAGTCTTATTAGCGAGTAAAGCTCTGCCTCAATTTCTTTTGTCAATGTGCTTCTAGCACACTTAACTTTTGGATCCAAATCATCATTTAGAATTGAGGCAAGAAGTGTTGTCGACAACTTGATATTTCTATCACATATTTCTCATGTACTTACAAGATACATGACATTATCAACACATATATAACTCAGATCTATATTATTTCTCATAATATAATTGATCTGGTCGTTCCGTAATCCCAATATTATAATATTAGAGCACGTGCAATCATACTGAGATTCTCGTCTTCAGAACGATCCTCTTCAGGAGGTTTATGGAGTGATATAATTTCTTTATTGAATTTGTATACCGCGGATATTTATTTTAGCATCAAAATATTTCTCACGCTTCTTGCGTCGAGAGACATAATATGTATTTTAAAGTCCATCATGACTTTAATTATTTATGGTGCAGCATATAAACATTATATGCTTTATCACTCCATTGGCAGTCAATAATTTTATGAACTTTCAGTTCATCATATATTGTGCTTGTATATAATCCAACATAAATTTGACGGCATTCTTTTCATCTATATCTCCCCCTAATGCCTTAAAATAATTTTGGATTATGAAATATAACACATCAATTCATGCTTTTAAATTTGCTTCAGGCAAATTAACATTGTGTGTTTTACTTAATGTTGGAAATGTCATTTAATCAAAATGACAATCTGCAAATCGTACAGTAAATAAATCGTCCGTTAAAGGTTCAAGATTCCTTATAATCGAAGGCGAATCAAATCCAACATATATCCCAAGTCTTCGTTGGGGACCAATTTTGGTATGTTTGTGGGGGTGTGATTGGAACTTGAACTGCGCATACCAAAAATTCTTAAGTGAGAAACATCACGTTCTCGACCAGAAATTATTTGCATTGGTCAATATTGATGGTAGGTTGTTGGCCTATGATGAACTAATGTTGCAGCATACAATATGGCATGACCCCAAACATAAGTTGCGGGTCATTTAATAAATGACTATGCTAAGCCATTTTAAGTATGAACATGAGCAACAAAATGTTCAATCTCAATTCCAGTAGTCATACAATTATTAAATGCTTGAGTCTCAAACTCACTAGCACTATCAAGACAAATTCTCTTGATTGAATTTTCTGAAAATTGAGTTCTTAATTTCATTATTTGAGCAAGTAGTCTAACAAATGATGCATTTCTACTGAAAAACTAAGCATATATGTGACCATCTAAAAGAAGTAACAATCAATACTATGAAGTATTGAAATGGTCCACATGGTGGATGTATATAGATCCACAAATATCTCCTTAAAAACTTTCCAAGAAAGATGGAGATTTAATATTGACCTTTGTATAATAAGGTCTAATGACTAACTTGCCTTGCACACAAGCATCACATGAGAATTCATTTGTTAAAGAATCTTCTGGTTCTTTATATACCCACATGTGTTATTGATTATTTGGCGCATTATAGTTGCTCTTGGATGTCCCAATCTATCATGCCAAAGTTTAAAGCTTTTCGTGTCATCCAACTTTGAGTTCATGACATGATATGTCTCAATCACTTTTATGAATGTATAATACATTCCATAAGGCAATGTTTATAATTTTTCTTTTGTTTGCTTCTAGCAATATACAAAAGAATTTATGCAATGGAAAGATACTCATTGCTACCTACTGTTGTTGTCTCAATATGGTATCCATTGAAACAAATGCCCTTAAAACTTAGTAAGTTTATTCTCGACTTACTAGAGTAAAGGGCATATTCTATAGTTAATTTAGCATCATTTGGTAAATGATACAAGCTCTTCCGGAGCCATCAATGATATTTGATGCATGTCTGATAATGTAGCTTTTAGGAAATATTCCTATCTTTGAGAATAGTGTGTGTAGTAGCACGTAGCACTATTGGCTAAACATATATCGTAATGTACCGTTTGCATTTATGTGAACAATTCACATACAATATTTGTACAAATTCGTATTTTCCTTGATCTCTTCTCAATCATATCATCGTCAAAAATGATGTATCATGTGCTTCAGGCACTACTTAAATAAATAAATTGAACTTGCATTATGACATTTCAGAAAAAGCTTTATTTAAGCTTTGTACTGCAGCTGGAGTACAATTACTGAAAATGCAAGTCAATCAAACTTGATGGAGAGATGTGATCATTTGTTGATCATAATACATCCTTTCAAGGATTTCCATAAAACAATAATATCTTCCAATAAGATATTAATTTTTATGCTCTTACACGAGCAATTACAAGCACAAATCAATATTTATATCTTCTGGACATAAATAGTTGAAAAATTTGTAACCATCATTTCAGTTGGTCACATTAATGTCTATATATATCTCACAATCTGATGAGATCCAAATCATAATCATTATGATTAATGATGCATAATCATTTGTGCAATTTAGCACTAGAAATATACAATGATAAATATATCATATATTATTCAAAATATGAATTACTCTTCAGGAGTATGTAATATTCTTCTAGAATATTAATTGTGTTACTTCAAGAGCAACAATTTAAATAAAAATAACAACATAAAATAATTTATGTTTATGAATTGCTCTTTAAGAGCATGAGATATTCTTCATGAATATCAGTTGTGCTACTTCGGGAGCAACAACGTAAATCATAGTAACGATAAGCAATTTGATAACACAATAACAATCTCTAGGATTATTAAAGTTCAAAAATTATGTTTCTTCAAGAAACACGAGTTATTATATCATCATGATATAATAATTAAGATATGCAACTTCATATCTATGTAAGATTCATTTTAATAAAACGAAAACTCTAGCAACATATAATTGCATATTTAGATCTACTTTAATAAAAGATCAATTATAAATGATATTATCATATAGACCGATTCACAAATAACACTTCAATAATGGAATGCCAATAAATTGAAAAAGCCTATCATCATGCGATAAAACATCAAATCTGTTCTAATTAATAGATCTATTATGGAAGCTTGACAATCAGAATATTGCATAAGTATGATTCTAATCGTATACTTTTTTTTTCCGATATATCATAACAAGAAATAAATATAATCTGCATCATCATTATCAAAAAGTAGACATCAAAGAAATTAATGCTATGAATTCAATAGACATATGATTTATGCCTTCAAAACAATATACGAATGATAATAATTTTTTTTAATTATATATGGATGTTTGTATACGAAAAGCTATGCATATATATGCCAAAAGCTATGTATATATCAAATATATACGAAGCTTTATAGCATAAGAATGATTTCAATTAAATGAAATTAAAATCTTGAAGCATTCATGATTCTATTTCACACAAGTACATGGATTTTATGCATGCATATATAATATTTGCGAATGCTGTGTGGAACAATAGATCAGTTGATGGAATATTAATTACTCCATTACTTGATCAATATTTGTGCTATTTGAATCAGTATGTAATATGATTACTCCATTATTTGATCAAATATATGTGATCTGAATCAAAGGGAAATAATAAACGAACTAATCATGATTACCTATTTGGAATTACTAACTTTGAAATAGAACAATCGTGCTGATAACGTGTTGTAAACAAGAGAGAAATAAAGTAGAGAAACTGAGAGAAGAAGAGAATACGTAGAGAAGTATTCTACATGATATCTATTATGAGGACTGGATGCCTCTATTTATAATAGTACAAGAGCTAGGGTTAGGGTTAAGGATGACTATCAACTATATATGGAGTATATCTCAAAGATATGAAATATATCTTCTTGATATATTTACAACATTTAACACAATTTAGTTATTTTGTTTTATTGACCTTGCAATAATTACGAGAAATGTAGGTAAAATGTATTATACTCCCTCCGGTCCCTTAAAGTTGATACACTTCTTTTTGACACGAGAATTAAGGTAAGTATATTTAGTGTTTTAAATGGATTTGGTAATTGAGGAGAATAATGAATTAGGATTATAATTAATATTTTATTTATTAAAAATAAAAAACTACTATATATTTAATAAATTGTTTTTTATTTTCTAATAATATTTAATTAATTAATTAATTTTTGCAGTTTAATTATGTTTTTCCTAGTGTTTTAAATACCTGTAAATAAACAGGATAATTGAAACAGAACATTCATATGCAAAATTAGTCGAGAATTACTCAAACAATGCATAAATTTTCTTTAGATTTTTTAATACCCAAAACATTCATATGCAGCAGAAATCAAACTACATAGAACTATTGAACTATGCAGCAACGAAAATCCTTTTCATGAACTCAAAATCAGAAAATAAAACTATAGAAAACTACCGGACAAGAACTAGAATCTGAAATCAAACACGAATTTGGAATAGAAATTAAGGGGAAGTCTTTTATTCCCCTTTGCTTTGTTCTGCTTCTGCCGAGAAAGGGAAGCCAAAAGATGGTGGTCCCTGAGCTGCCGAAATCCGAAGCGGCATCAGCGGCGGCGCTCTGCTGCTAGTGGCGGAGAACAGAAGACGGCGGTGGCCGTCCGGTGAGAAACAACAAGAAACGAAACAATGAATCGAGAGGGGAGGGGAGGGGATGCAGAAGATTTGCTCTCTGTGAATTAAATCGGGAGAAACCCCTCGAAGACTGCCCGTACAAGGCGCCGCAAGCACGAGGAGAGATGAAGTGGCGACGGGCGGCGGCGCTGGAACAGGCTTCCGAGCTGTTGGTGGACCTTCGAATCGGCAAAAGCGAGAGAGACGATGGCATAAGAGGGCAGAACGAGACGAAGCGGCGAAGAAGAAAGGTACGAGAGGCGACGAACTTGAAGAAGAGAAGCTGATCTGATTTTGGGTAGGGTTTGAAATGGGTTGCGTAGGTGTTTTGGGTCATTAGTGATGTTATTAGTGTGTTAATATAAAAAATAAGGCCCAATCAGTTTACTAATTGAGTCCTTTAGTTGCTAATTTTTGCCATATAAGGAAATGTATTAACTTGAAAAGACCGGCCCGAAAAGAAAAATGTATCAATTTGAAAAGATCGGAAGGAGTATTAGCAAATCATTAATAAGGTAATATTAAATTGTTATAAATTAAGTAAAATAAGTCAATATAATTCTATTAAGGTAAACTTTTTTTTTAATATTTAAAATATATAAGGGTAGAGAAAAAAATGAAACTATTATCAAATTGAATTATATGGAAACTTAAATACAATCACCACCTTATGCACGAATTGTCAAAACTTAAATTAATATTATAAGATAAATTTATTTTGGACAACGAGTAAAATAGCCACTTTAGGATAATAAAGATAAATAATAGCCACATAAATAAAAAAGATAAAAAATAGCCACTTAGATAAAAAAGATAAAAAAAAATAGCCACTGATGAATTTCGTGAATTGCTTTTTTTTTTTCAATAATTCACGAATTCACGAAATTAAATTCGTGAATTCAGGTATTTTTTTTTGAGTGAATTCACGAATTTGGGTGAATTCGTGAATTCGATTTTTTTTGAGTGAATTCACGAATTTGAGTGAATTCGTGAATTCAGGTATTTTTTGTGAGTAATTCACGAATTGATTTTGTAAAATTCGTGAATTGTCTTATATTTTTAGAGCAATTCACGAATTTAAATTCGTGAATTAGGCAAGGGCGGAAGTATTATGATAAGAATGACTATTTTTTATCTTTTTTTATCCAAGTGGCTATTATTTATCGTTACTATCTCAAAGTGACTATTTTTGCCTATTTCCTCATTTATTTCCAATTAACTATTATTTTCTTTATAATTTATTCTTATACCATATATAATAAGGATATAATAGGAAGTTTACATTTTGTAAAATAAAGCTCTTTTATATATAAGTATAGATATATAGAGAGAGAAATGTTAGGGTGAGCACCATCCGTAAGCGCCACCCTCATTTAGTCTGCATTATCATTAGTTTTATTTTTTTATTTTTTTATTTCTTATTTTATGCATTTGGTTTGATTCTAATACCGTAAATATTGTTATTGACGTCATTAATTTTATAAATTACTTAAAAAGCAAAGTTTATTCATTTATTTATCATACCACCATGGCGTAACGAGCTTCCACCCCCATGGGTCTGGGAGGTTACAAAAGCTTTCAACCTTACTTATTGTGAACATACCAAATGTGTCCAAAGCTGACATGACGATGATATATTTAAAACAAATTATTATAAATATATATTTTAAAATAAATTCTACAAAAAAATTAAATTCTATTAAAATAATAAAATTCTGAATAAAAATATTATTAATGCGGCATTGTCACATTAGTCATGATCACATCAAAGCGTATCTAATGTGGGTATGGCTAGTATTGTATTTCTATTAAATTTCAATACAATCTTTCCACGAATTGGACAAAATCATGAGTGCGTGATAGCAGGAATTACCAAACATAGCATTTAACACTTGGGATTCTCAGTACCAATTTTGGTATTCCAACTGTGTACTAAATTTTAATTTCTTCAACAATTTCAATTTATAATGATTTAGATTAATTTTATAATTTTTTTTTAGGGTTCACTCATCCAATTGAGGTTTATAATTATTTTTTAGCATTTAATTTTACTTTTATTAGATAAAATAGAGTTGTTAAATTTAAAACTAGGGTACATTATTTTGAAAAAAAAAATCATTTTCAGTTATAAGTGTTTATTATGATTTATTATAATATAACAAATTTTATTTTTATAAAAACACATTATAAAACTAATAAAAAATAATATCTATACAATATATAAAAGAAAAATTGTTGGCAAAACGTACAACAATGTCATTTTCCCTCCAAAAGTAACCATGAATTGTCCAATAGTTTATGAAGATGATTTACTTTAAAAAGTATTGAAATGTTTAATGGATTTGATAATAAATGTATTTTAAATTATAAATATTGTTTCATTGTTTGCTAATATATCTATTTTACCATTAAATTATTTCATTAATTTTCTTATTTTGCTATATCTATATGTTAGTAGTATTTGTTTATTTTTTCAATCTTATTTTTTATTGTAAAATTTTGTTGTGACAATACAAAATTTGGATACATTGTCACAAATAAAATTAAATATTATTTGAACTTGGTGAAATAATACAAAGTTAGATTTAGATTTAAAGCTATTGATCGATAAATTTACTGTAATGATGACTTATTGCTTAATTTGTTGATGTATTTTTTTTAAAGAAATGTATTAAATTACTAAAAAAAACATAGTAGTAAATACTAATTATTTAGATAACTATTACGAATTTAAATAAAATACCAACAAATATTAGTTTAAATATCTTATTTTCAATAGTAATTTCACTATAATAGCATATAGGGGCCTTATGTTAAATATTTAAAATTATATTTACTTATATTCTATTAAAATTATTTTAAGTTTCTAAAATTATGAGAGTTGAAATTTTATTTTATTTATATCTTTCGTGTAACGCACATGCACAATACTAGTTTGGTAATTGATTGTAACACCATAGATGGTACAAATGATCCCATCCTAGCATTATAAGATAGGTACAACGCATTATTATATGATTAAATTAACGAAATCATTCTAAAGGAGCAAATTTCTTCGGTAAGTATACAAATTAATGAAAAATAAGAACGTGAATTAGTAAAAAAAAATGGATATATTTATAAACCAATTAATCCTTAATCATATCCCATTTCTGCAACAAAAAAGAAAATAGAGAAAACAACTTATTCTGTAAAACTCTCCAAAACATCTGAATCTAGTGCTTGTTTTACATAAAATATTAATGAGAAATCAAACACCACAATTCTTGTGGTCTTTGACCACAAACAACATTTCCCCCCCTCTTCAATGTTTTTAAACCCGAACCGGACCGGCCAGTTCGACCGGTTTAACCGCGAACCGGTCAGTTACCCGGTCCGGTTCTCACATTTTCGGGTTTTTAAGTTGACCCGGTGCGAACCGGTCAAACCTGGTCAGACCCGGAAAAACCCGGTCAGACCCGGAAACCGGTTTCTTTTATACATTTTGATAAAAATTAATTTTAATTGTGTTAGATGAGATTTGAACCCACTACCTCCTCATCTTTAGACTAAAGTCATTACCACTAGACCACTCATTATTGGTGTTTATTACAATGATAATTAAATATAACTATTACCGAAATTATTGAAATAATCAATGATAACTTAACATTTATTATTTATTAAATTATTCAAAGACAAAATTTATTTAAATATTTTTATGACTATTACTTTTATATTAACAATGATTATTATATTACAAATAAGATTTAACAATTTATACACATTATTTATGTTTGTTCGAATTTTATTTTCTTATTACTATTTTCATATACATAATATAATTTCATGGTTTTGAACACATATTGGTTAACAAATCTACATAAACATTTGATTTTTTTTTTATTATGTCAATATTTATTTAAGTATTTGTGTATTTTAATTAATACATTCATACATATAAAAAAAACTAAGTATGCACGGGTCATCCGGGTTTTTTGAAACGGTTCAACCGGTCGGACCAGTGACCCGGTGACCCAATTAAGAGGCCGGTTCGATGCCCGGGCCGGGTTTCAAAACATTGCCCCTCTTAAGTGTTTCTACTCTGCAGAATTTTCTGTCCCATATACCTACATCACAAGATACAACAACACAAGCAAATAAAAATATATATTACAACATTCAACAATTTACGAACACAAAGAAGAGACGAAAATAATTAATTAACCTTCCAAGCATCATAACCGTGGCCTGAGGGTTCGTCCCGGGCGAGGAATAGAAGGTGGAGCCGTCGATCACGCGGACCGAGTCGATGCCCATGACTCGATAATCACGGTCGACGACGCGGCCGACTTGGCAGCCTCCGTGGTAATGCCACAAGGTCATGACAGTATCTTTGCAGTACTGCTCCAAAGAATATGTAGAGGCAATGTGCTTCACCCTGAGATTGATAGGCAGGGATAGCACGAGTTTCTGCAGGGACTCGAACGAGGTGAAGGGGTAGAGGAACTCCGACATGGCTCTTGATTGGACTACTCTTCTCAAAATCTCCATGCCTCCCACGCACCTCTCGAGGTCCCTAGGGTCTTGGAAGTAGTTGAATGTAACCCTAGGGTTTGTGTTCGGGTCTTTGCTCTGGAGTTCCATGTACCCGGTCGAGTAAGGACCCATTATCTTTTGTATTACTATGCCTACTTTTGTGTTGGGCCCTTGGTTTGCATCGGACCCTTCAACGAATCCGGTGATGGTTCGGTTGGTTGGGAGGATCATGAATGGCTCCACGCTCTAGTAAATTCATATATGTACAATGACTTGAGATATTAAACCGAGTCTATTATAATATAATATTCAAATAGTTTTATCAGAATGAAACGAATGGATTACATTTTTTTTAACTTCTAGGTGTTAGTAAAAGTAGTATGTACGTTCAATAAATGATTGTCACGTGTTCACAATGTTTCTAAAACCAGTTATTTTTTGTTATGGAAAATTTTAATTATTGTTGGTTTTGGAAATATTGTGAACAGTGTCAATATGTTCAACACGAGATGTAACACAGTTTGTGGGTCCGTAGCTAGTATGGATGAATGGGCTGACCTGGTTAACGACATTGGCATAGTCTCGAGCCATGCCGTGAAGCGAAGATAGCTCGACAAATCCACTGCCTGCTTCGATGTAGCTCCCGACCTCAGAAATGCCCACCACTTGAGCAAGGGAGATTTCGACCGGCAGACGGGAAGGAATGAGCAAGGCATTAGTTGGATTATCGGACATACCCTGCCCTACTAGTGGTTGCTCCAATATTACATTTATGCCTTTAGCCCTTAGCTCATGGCCCGGCCCGATCCCGCTCAACATTAGAAGTTGCGGGCTGCCCATTGCACCCGCTGATACAATCACCTCATTTGCACCTCCTTTATTCAAGTACGCCATGTGGTGCTGCCCATTTGAGTCTTTGTAAAATACCCCGTAAGCCTTTGGCCTTTTCCCTGCCAAAATTCATGCAACTCAACCTATTTAATTGGATTCTTATTTTAAGTATTCTCTTTTAACTCTTCCCAACATTCATGTGTCTCATTACTAAGTTCATTATTTCGTAATCCCTCGTCCGGCTTATAATGACTTATTTTCCATTTTTGGGTGCACAATTGATCTTGACTTAATTCTTAAAATGAAAAAAATAGGACCGTACCAGATTAGTAATTTTAATCAGGCCCTAATTTTTTTTAATCATTACTGGATTAATAAACTTCAATAATTATAAAACGTTTACATGATTAGCAGTCCCTCCGTTTTTTATACGACGCTTTAAGCTCATTTTTTTTTATATATGACTCTCTAAAATTTCAATATTTTAGTAATATTTTAATTTTGAACTATTTTAATTAGGGAGAACCCTTAAAATAGCTAGCCACTTTCATATTAAAAACCAAAAAATTAGGGGAAACACTTGCATCAGTCCAAACTTCCATTGAGGTCTATTGAATATTTTTATGAGGCTTTCTTTTTAGGTTGTGAGTCAAGTAGATTAATTGGGCCAATTAATTTATTTTGCTTTCAAAAGGCTCAACCGCACTATGTGGTTGGGCTGATACAAGTCTTTTTAAAAAATTAGCTACTAAAGATGAAAAACTTAAAAACTAGCCACTAAGATAAAAAAAATTAAAAAATAGTCACAAATACATAAATAGTGATTCATGTATTAAAGGCAAATCTGCATGAATACATGAATACATAAATACATGAACTGTGATTCATGTATTTTGAAATAAATGAATATAAAAGGCAAATCTGTACGAATATATGAATATATGAATCGTGATTCATGTATTAAAGACAAATCTGCATGAATACACGAATACATGAATCTTGATTCATGTATTAAAGACCAATTTGCACAAATATACGAATACATATATACATGAATCGTGATTTATGTATTCGTGTATTTGTGGCTATTTTTTAAGTTTTGTTTTTTCTTAGTGGCTACTATTTGTGTTTTGTTTATACAAGTAGCTATTATTTTAGTTTATAATAGCAAAGTGGCCAGTTTTAGGTATTAACCCTTTTTAATTACCTGGTGATGTCCGGAACAAGATCCGGTGCACCGTGGCGTACAAATAGACGGTAATCCTTGCCGGGTCGGCGTACTCCAGCAAATCGGCGGCGGTGTGGCGATAGCCATTGTCGTCGAAAATGGAACCCCCTACTTTAGTCCCCAGCAAGTGCTCGTAGGTGAAGCCGTTGAAGGGGGAGACGCCGGCGTCCAAGAGTCCGTCCTTCACCGCCGTCTGCCACTGCAGTATCCGCGGCTGATACGCCACCTTTCTTTCCACCCACTTGTACGACTCCTTCACCAGCTCCGGCTCCCACCCGGCCTCGCGCACGTACTCGTCGCTGGCGCGCGTGTAGAACCCGGCGTTGATGGCGGAGCCGCCTCCCAGTACCCGAGCGCGGTGGTTGAAGACGCCGTCGGTGGATATGAACAGCTGGGCGGCGGAGGTGGGCGACGTGTCGGCGAGTGATTTGAAGAATCCCTGGATCTCGATGACATTCGGGTTGTCGTACGGGATGCCTCCCCTCTCGAGGAGGAGCACCTTTGTGGCTGAGGAGAGCGTCGCCGCCAGTGCGCAGCCGGCGGTGCCGCCGCCGACGATTATGTAGTCGTAGTTGGCCGCTGGTGGGGCTGAGGTGGCATCTTTTGCGAAGGACGTGTATGGATCTGGTTAATAATGCAGTAAAACCAACGAAGTGGTTGGTTAGTAAACGACGACGTTTTGAAGTTGGTGCCTAACTCTTTTTTTTTGTTTTTGTTTTTGTTTTTTAAAATTTTATTTTAGTAAAGTGCATTTAAGGTTCTTTTCATTTTTTTTCTTTCTTTTCCCACCGTTTACTGAATATACGTTGTTTTATTCTCAATTTCTAGCAAATGTCAGTATCAGAGTCAAATAACACTACTAATTACATGTGGATTGCATAATACTACTACTCCATACCATTCGACTTTGCCTGTATTTTATTTTGGCATGTCACACTTGATATGGTTCACTTCTATATTTAGTGAGACACAACTCAACGGGGTTTAATTAAAAGTGTATGGCCTACCACTTTTTATTTTAAAAAAATTATTTAAATTATTAACCATTTGCAATTATAAGAGGTGAGCCCAATGTTTTAAAACCCGGACCGGAGGTCGACCCGGCGAGGCCTTCGAATCATGGTTCAATTAGTTCAACCGGTCAAACTGGGGTCGAACTGCTCTTTAGTAATATTAATTATTATTATAATAATAATATTATTAATTACATTATATACATAAATATCAGTCAATTCATATCTTATAAAATAAAAAAAATACACTAAATTTGTAATATTTTTTTATCTTAATATAAATTCAATTAAATTTATATTTTGCAAGGAGAACGTCTTAATTATACTTATTTTTTTATATCACATAATTATATTCTCAATGAATATATGTAAAATTATTTATATTATTTGTATAACTATAAGAATTTGCATATAAATAAGTATATAATAGAAAAATAAGTTGAAAATTCATTAAAAAATCAAAAAGGGAGGGATTAATATTGAGATAGTTGTGCTAATCGTTTTAAAATTAATATAAGTATAATTAAATGTTATGTAATTACACATGAAGCTTGCAGCGCAGTTGGCAAAGCATTTGGCCTATGGTTGAGGTATGGGTTCTAACTTCTTTGAAGGCCAAATTCGGCTTCTTTTTTTTAATTGTAAATCAGACCCAGCCGGTTCTTGAGAACTGTCTCCGGGCAGCGCAGTTGGCAAAGCACTTGGCCTATGGTTGAGGTGAGGTATGGGGTTCGAACCGGACCGGCACCATGTTCGGTTCCCGGTCAAACCAGCCGGTCTGGTCCGAGTTTTAAAACATTGGGTGAGCCATCACCTTGTATTCCTAACACAAATTTTCTTAAATCTTGTGCCCAAAAAGTATAGACGTATATTGCATTGAAGATTGAATTCATGATATAGAAGAGTGATGCATAATTTGTCATTAACATGTCCATTAATAGCAATTCTCATTTCCAATTGCGGTATGACATTAATAGCAGTTTAATGTCCATTGATTGCGCAGGATGACATTAATGTGAAAGATAGTCAAAATAAATTTTTGGCAAAAAAATAAAAAAAAAATAATAAAAATAAAAATAAAAATCATAGAATCAGTGTGCATGCAATGCAACTATGCAAAAGAGAGAGAGAGAGACCTGTCTCTGCATATGAAGAAACAATGAGGAAGAAAATCTCAAGAGAAACAGCAGCAGTGCAAACCCACTTTCCATGAGCCATCATTTGTTTGTGAATTATAAATAATGAGGATCGATCAAGTAACAGTTTCTTGAAGTGGAGAATAATAAATTACACAGAATATAATCGCATCGCTGAACAACTCTTCCTTTTTATAAGTGTAGATCAAAAGGAAAAAGAAAACTCAGTGTATAACATATATTCTTTCTGGCACAAAGATTTTTGCAGCTCTGTTTTCTCGATCGGAGAAATGAGAGGAAATTATATAAATATAAAGGAAATACTTCACATTATTAGAATGAGTTTATGATCTTATTAATATTCTTATAAATGCTCTTCAATTGTAACAAGTTAGGCCGCTAAAGATGAGCTCTTAGTTAGGCTCATGTTCTGTAGTTAGGCTCATAAATTTATTAGTTGGTTGTAGCCAATTAACTCATGTGCACGTGGTAGGTTTAACTTAAATACACTTTAGTTACACATTTATTTGAAAATAATACGTATCTACTTTTTCTCTCTTCTTCCCTCTTTCTTTGATCTTCTTCTTCTTCTTCATTGTTCCTATGAATCTGTATCTAGATTATTCTAACACACATTAAGCAAAACGTTTTCCTGTCTCATCAATTTCACGTTTTGGTGATCTACTATTAATATTTTTTTTCCCTTTATCTTAATTTATTTGAATAGAATTTAATTTTACAATTATTTACTAAAATTGATACTGATTATTTCATGACGTTTAACTAGTATACTGCCCTGTGCGATGCAAAGCCAGTTAATACAACAATAATTTTATGAGTTAAGTAACAATTACAACCCTATGATAAACACTCTTATGATATATACAACTGTAAGGTAAAATTTTGTGTAAATATCCCCTAATGTTACAAATGGGTGCAATTAATCCCTTGCACTTGATAAATATTTAATTGAAACTTTGTTTTTTTTTTTTATAATTTCTTTTTGAAACATAAATAAATAAAATTTTGTACAGAATATTCATAAAAATAAAATTGAAATATAATAAGAAGAAGTTTTATTTTTGCATTAAAAATAAAATTAAAAAAACTAATTAAACAAATAAGCAACTAAAGTTATATCTTATTTTTTTCATTTAAGTATTATATTACTCCGTATGTGTTTTTATTTTGCTACATTTATGTTTTATTTTTTTATGAATATTTGAAGTTCAATACTTTTTTATTTTATGTTTTAAAAAATTAATAAAAAAAATCAAAACAATTATCAATTGCAAGGGGTTAATTGCACCCACTTTGTTACATTAGAGGATATTTACACAAAAGTTTACCATAATGTTATATATGTGATATGGGTGTCTACCATAATGTTATATTTGCTATTTAACTTTAATTTTATCAATTGCAATTATGGAGAGAGGGGAAAGATATAATCGACCAAATAGAAAGATTAATAACCTCAAAATTAACCATTAATTTTCAATTCTAAAAGATTTAGACTAAATTTGCATCGGAAACAAAGACAGAAAAATAAAGAAACATAATTTAGTATCTCTGTTGCATAAAATTGAGACATAGCGCGAGTTAAATGTATATATTAGCTGTAAACGACGGCTAGCTTAAGTAGTTAGTTACTTAGTTACTGGGATTGTGGGTTTGTGATTGGTTCATCAAATATTAATTATTTAAAAATTTAGGTGTCGACTTTTTGTGAAACAAAATAATGGCTGCAACCGCCTTATTAGTACGCACATCGTATGACTATATTTTTCATAACTACATTTAAAAAAATAACTTTTCATGATCAAAATTACTATTCTACGCTAAATTTGGTGGAAAAAGTAACTGTGATTTTCATTTTATTTATATATATATATATATATATATATATATATTTCAAAGTTAGTTAATAATTTTTTTATTAGGGTTGATTGCTTTATTATTAGGGTAAACAATTTTAAGTTTTGACGAAATAATAATAAATGTTATTTTAATAAATAGTTAATATTAAAATAATGGGTTTAATAAAGGGATATGAGTGGGATTCAAAAGGTTGTAGACAGTGGACCAAAGGATTAAATAAAATAAAATATGTTTTCATGAATTCGTTTTTTCTTTCAATTTTTTTATTAATTGCCATTTACTTTAAGCAACATACATGCATATTCACATTTTCTTTAAGCTTATTTTATTAACTGTCACTTTATTTATTATTAACTGCCATATGATTAAGTTTTTTGATTCCTGCAACGAGAAATCTGAATTCATTCATTTATATACTCGTCCGATTATTATTGATTATGTACAAAGAAAATATTTGAATAATTGATCCCGGATTAGTGGATTCGTGATAGCTTAGATGAGTTTCATTCGATTAGTCATTAATCGTATTGATCATTGACTAATTGTCGGGTAATTAGGGAAAACATAGAAGATTTACACTTGATTAGTGAATAATCTAGTTGATAATTGTCTCATTAGCCATTAATTAGTGATAGATTTGAAGAATTCAACTTAATTAGCGACTAATCGATTGATTATTGCATACTCATCGGATAATTAGTTAGATGGGAAGGAAAAGATCCGAAGAATTCATTCGGAATTAGTGGATTCGTGATAATGTAGAAGAGATCAACTCAATTAGTTACCCATTGAGTTAATTTTTGACTAATCGTTGAGTAATTAGTGATAATGTAGAAGAATTATACTCGTTTAGTGACTAATATTATCTAATCATCGGGTAATTAGTGATAACATAGAAGAATTCAACTCGACTAGAGAGAGAGAGAGAGAGCCAATTTTATCGTGGTTCGGGAAACTCTTTATGTCCATGTTAGATACCATCGTATCTGAAATCTCTTACCTCTCTCTTGTTTATACTGGCTGAGTACCAGCTTCGACGTCTGTCCATCTTTAGAGGTCGTGACCCTTACAATATTCTTACAATCTTTCTTACAGACTTGCTAAGACTAGCCATTTATTTTATGCTGAAAATCTTTCATCCTTGCTAGCCCTTTTGAGCTTTATTTGCTAATTTCTTTGTTAGCTTTGGGTTGAGATAAAAGTATGATCTCAAGAGGATAAGGAGAGTTGGAAAAAGAAAGGAGAAAATTTGTTTGTCCCTAGAGTTTGTTATGAAAAAAAAAGAAAAAAAAAAAATATAGTCTCATATAAGCTCTCTCGTAGAAAGTCTCGCCCTTAAAAAAAAAAACAAAAGGAAAAAAAAAGAAAAAAAAAAAGAGAGACCATAAATGAGATATGATTCCAAGTGAACATCATTGATGTTTGTGGGTTGTAGTTGAAAAGAAAAATAAGGTTGGGTGGATATGAGGGTGAGAATCAGAAAAATAAAAAGGTTTTGAAGAGATTTAGTCACTTGGCCTAAATGTTCTCTATCTTACCAAAGAGCCGACATTACAACCAAAAGAAAAGCCCCTTTTTATCTTTGTCTAAAATCACACATTTGTACGATGAAGAAGATAGACAATATGCAAGTTTATGGTAGGACACTGAATTGCTTGAATTGAGTATAAAATTATCCTATCTATGCACTTGAGTGTTGAGAGTCGTTAAAATACTTCCAATTTGTGAGGATTTGAATTAAAGATGCTTGTCTGGTTTTTTTTTTTGAAAAATTTCTGAGGCATAAAATCATTGTGAGTTTTGCTCAAAACCATGTTTATTTGATTCATTTCTGTATTTTGTTTGAGGGCAAATAAGGCAAATAATAGCTCAAGTCTGAGAAATCAAATTTGGAGAAAATGAGTGCGTCATAGCCGGAATTACCAAACATAGCATTTTATATAAGATGGATACAATATACTCCCTCCGTCTCCCATATATATGTGTGAGTTGACTTATTGCATGCAATTTTTATGTATGTGAATGGGGAATCAAATTCTGCAAAGAAGAAATTAGGGTTCGTGGAATGCTGTGATGAAGGAAACGGGAAGAAGATGGGAGAAATTGGCAAGGAACGCAAAGTAATGGATCAAGTGGCTATTGGGCCGGGTTTTGGAGTTTTGGGCTTCTCGATTAATTAGTTATGGGCTGATTACTACTAATTGTTATTTCCAGTATTACATTGTCGTAGTTAGTATTTTAGCACTTAATGGTTTCTTTGGTAGCAAGATATGTTAGCTATATAGTATGGTTGTTGGTGGAGTTTTCAGCAAGCAATGAAATATTTCCCTTTCTAATATCTTCCGTTTACTTCTCCTTCCTACCTTTAATTATGGGTTCGAATTTATCAATTACAGTACTTCCATACAAATCACACAATTATACTATAATTCTAGCTGGGCCCATTACAATTGGTATCACCGAGTCTAGGTTTTCATCATGGCGGAGGGTACGCGGTTTAAGGACCTGCAGGAGTCACAAACAAAATTAGATCAGCAAATGCAAGCTAAAAATCTGAGGCGTATTGCTGCAGAACATAAGATTCATGATCAGTTTGAAGGTATGGATAAAAATTTCGAGCACCTCACTAATACTTTAGCTGAGATGCAACTGCAAATGCTAAATATGGTTAAGGATGGGGATTCTGGTGATAATTCAATTCTGGGTAATTATGAGAATAATAATGGATCTGGGAAAACATTGGTTAATTATGCTCACAGCCCTCTACCTAGGATTGACTTTCCCAGATTTGATGGATCTAACCCTAGGGCTTGGATCTTAAAATGCAATAGTTATTTTAAGTTGATGCCTCGAATTCCTAATTCTCAGAAGGTACACTTGGCCACTATTCACTTTGATGGGAAGGCACTTGCCTGGTTTCAAAACTTGAATATGGGTGATTTTGATATTACTTGGGAGCAATTTCTTGATGTGGTGACTGCTAGGTTTGAAGATCTGAGGGTTCCTAATATTGTGATGAATTTAAGTAAGCTTAAACACACTGGTTCAAATGAGGAGTATGTGGAAAAATCCAATGAGTTAAAGTCATGCTTGGTGCTGAATGACAGAGGGACTTACAGTGAAGATTATTTTATGGGTAGTTTCCTAAGTGGGTTGAGTGATGGGCTTAGATCATTCATCAATATGTTTCAACCTTGGACCTTGGAACAGACTATGGAATTGGGTAGGTAGCAGATAGCAACCCTGCATGCTCTTGCCAAAAGAATGAAGCCACAACCCAGATCATTTTCCACAACACAGTCCCAGCACTTAGGACAGTATACATTACCTACTAAATTCCCCAACAACACTCCTAGGGCATCAACCAAATTACTCACTGCTACAGAGATGGCTGCAAGGAGAGAAAAGTGGCTTTGCTACAACCGTGATGAACTATTTATGTTTGGCCATAGATGCAAGAACAGGGTTAACTATTTAATGATGTCTGAAGAAGAAGAGATGAAGTTGGAACAAGGAGAATTTGATCCTGGTATTCAGGAGGTGGAGGGAAATATGATGTAAGCTATTGAAGAAGTCCAGATATCCTTACACTCTATGATGGGAGAATGTGGATTGAATACCATGAGGGTAATTGGAGAGGTGAGGAATCATAAGTTGAACATCCTCCTAGATTCTGGCAGCACACTTAGTTTCTTACAAGAAGACACTGCCAACAAATTGGGTTGCCTAACTCATTTAGATAAGCCATTAATGGTGAGGGTGGCTAATGGCCAGAAGCTGGTAACTACAAAAAGGCTACAGACTTTAAGTGGACTGTACAGGGGCGGGCATGATTTCCAGTATTCCCCTAGGTTGCTTAAAAATATAGGTTGTGACATGATATTGGGTGGTGATTGGCTAAGGTTCTGTACACCCATTGAATTGGATTATGCTAACATGAGGTTTACAGTCACACTTAATGAGAAAAGGGTTGTGCTATAGGCTCTAACTTCTGCAGTGACGAGCCCATTTTACGTGCTCTTTTTGCATGTTATTTTTAGAGTCTTTTAGAATCAATCCGTATCTGGGAGGACACATTTGTGGGGGTTTTGCAGACGTCATTGATGGAAACACTGATTGAAGGCGATCCGTTTCTGCCATAGGATCTGAATTGGTTGTGATAATTAAATGTAATTACAACATACAAGAGATCGAGATTATAACTTCAAGAATACCGCTGGAGAAAGACTACAGGTCTAGCCTTCTAAACTGTAATCCCGCTTCTCGAACCCGGCGGATGAGTGGTCTCCGATATGGATTTGGAATCTCGGATCTTGCACTTGATGAAGAAGAATCTTCCTTTTTCTTCTCCTATGGCCGCCGCCCACTTCTCCTCTCTCTCTCTCAAGATTAATTCTTAAGTTATGATTAGGGTTTTTTTACACTTAAGTATTTATAGTGCACAAAACATGCCCTAATGGGCCTGTGAGAGACATGGGCGGCCACTTAAGCCCATCATGCTTAAGTGGCGCCTACTTATAGCCCAGTGCTATAAGTAGCGCCCCATAGGGGCCTAATAAGAGTTATTAGGCTCTTATTAGTGTACTAATTCATTCCTGAGAATATTGGGCCAGTCTAGGGACCAGATACCAGACACAGTTGGGCCTTACCTAATTAAATTTATATTGTGCTATCCCCTGTAGCACTAATTTAATTGGAGCTAGAACTCATTCCACTAAAGAGTTATAACTGATTCACCGCTCTGTCCCGATTACGTAGTCGGGACAGGTATTTTGCTTAGAGCAATCCACGTGTTTAAGAATCTTGATATCCATTAATTAATTAGAGCTCGTCTGACTGCTCATAATTAATTAACATCTTAGACTTCCTTAGGTAGTACCCGATCAACCTTATTATTATACCTGAACTTAATCAACCTGCAGGGCTTGGTATAATAAACGTTGTGAGCTCCCTAAGGGGATATCTCAACCTTTATGGACACGTTTCTCGATACAACTAACTAGACATCATACATGCCTCCATGTTACGCAAGATACAAGGACTTGAGGTGCCATACACAAGGCCCATACCGAGTAAGTCAAAGCAACAGTAAAGAATATATATATATCTAATAGCTTATCGGGATTGAGATCAAGCTACTAAGACCCAAGATCTCTTAGCTCTTCATCTACCAAGTAGGGTCAGTCTAGAAGAGCAATATCTCACTGTGATCCTATCAGTACGTTCCTAGTGTACCAGCATAACTAGTGATTGAGACCCATCACCACTGTTAATGCTGCAGTCTAAACCGAAAGCTTTGCCCAAAGTTATCTCGACTTTGATGATATTTATATCTCATGAGTCACCATTAATCATGATCTCTTCCAGTATCCCGTGGCACGCTAACACTCTCATGAGATAATGGACTTATTCATTCTCAACTATAAACTTTCAGACAGGTGATTGTAATCAGTGGAATAAACATTGCATACACTAAAACCCTAGTTTTGCTTTATGTATACAAATTCAACAATCTCCCACTTATACTAAAGTAAAACCCTTTTAGTATACCATATGTCTATAATGAAAAATAAACAATATAGCTATCCACTATTACAATCTTCTCCCACTTATACTCAAAGATTTTACTGTGGGAGGTTCTCCAAGCCCATGCCAGCTAAGTGCTTTAGAAAGCTCTTGGCAAGTAAACTCTTGGTGAAAGGATCTGCTATATTATCTTCAGTTGCTATCTTCACAACTACAACGTCGCCTCTCTTGGTTAAGGATCTAACCAAGTGGTACTTACCCTCTATGTGTTTACTGGCTTGATGGATCCGCGGGTCTTTATAGTTTGCCACTACACTAGAATTGTCACAATAAACTGTCATCGTCTTTGGCAAACTAAGGATCACTGCCAGTTCACTTAGGAACATCTTGAGCTATACATCTTCCTTTGCGGCTTCACCAGCTGCCACATATTCAGCTTCCATGGTGGAGTCAGCAACGCATTTCTGCTTCTTACTCTGCCAAGATATGGCTCCACCTCCTAAGGTGAACACATAGCCTGAGGTCAACTTCCTCTCATCAGGGTCAGCCTGGTAATCCAAGTCTGAATTCCCAATGGGGATAAAGTCATTTGAACAGTATCACAGCACAAAATTCTGTGTACGTCTCACGTACTTGAGTATGTGCTTTACTGCGATCCAATGACCTTGTCCGGGATTGGACTGATATCTTAAGACCATGCCCACGGCATAACAGATATCTTGCTTGGTGCACATCATGGAGTACATTAAACTTCCAACAACCGAAGCATATGTAATGTACTTCATCTCCTCTATCTCTTTTGGTGTCTGTGGAGACATCTCCTTTGATAGAGGTACTCCATGTCTGAAGGGTAGTTCTCCCTACTTAGAGTTTTACATGTTAAACCTTGCCACAACAGTATCTATGTAGGACACTTGGGATAGGCTCAACATTCTCTTCTTGCGATCACGGATAACCTTGATCCCTAGAATGTAGGCAGCATCTCCCAAATCCTTCATCTTAAATTGTTCTGATAACCATCCCTTTATGCCTGATAATACATTCAAATTGTCGCCAATAAGAAGTATATCATCTACGTAAAGTACAAGAAAGACCACACTGCCATCCTTGCAAAGACGATAAATGCAACTATCCGTTATACACTGATCAAAACCATAAGTTTTAACAGTGTCATCGAAACAAATGTTCCATTGTCTGGATGCTTGCTTAAGACCGTACAGCGACTTCTTAAGCTTCCAAACAAGGTGCTCTTCGTCCGGTTGCACAAATCCTTGAGGTTGCTGCATATAGATGTCTCTACCTTCTTCAAGGTAGCCGTTCAAGAATGCAGTTTTAACATCCATTTGCCAAACCTCGAGGTCCATATATATTGCCATGGATAGTAGAATTCAGATGGACTTTAGCGCCACAGGTGAGAAAGTATCATCATAATCAATACCTTCTTGCTGTGTAAAGCCCTTTGCTACAAGTCGTGCCTTAAATACAACGACCTTTCCATCCGCTCCACGCTTCTGCTTGTACACACACTTACTGCCTATGGGTTTGACCCCAATAGGCGGTTCGGTCAGGTCATACACGTTCATTTCTTCTATGGATTTCCATTCCGATTCCATAGATTGGCTCCAACATTTTGCATCGTTATCTTCCATTGCCTCCTTATATGTCCAGGGATTGTTTTCTTCTAGAACATTGTCTAGGATATCCGAAGATTTCTCAATGCCAATGAAATGATCAGGTTGCCTAATCAACCTGCCATTGTGATGAGGATTTGCAGGAATGACTTGTGTAGAGGACTGTGGCTTCTCTTCTTACACTATTGGCTAAATTTCTCTATACTGGACTTGTGCAGAGGACTGTGGCTCCTCTTCTTGCACTATTGGCTGAATTTCTCTATACTGGACTTGTCCATCATTCCTGAGCTCTTCAAGAATGATCTCACTACAAGTTCTATGCCCACTCATATAGTTCTCTTCAAAAAATCTTACGCTACTTGAGGTAACAATTTTCTGATCCATAGGACTATAGAAGAGACCACCCTTAGTTCCCTTAGGATACCCTACAAACAGCCTCACCTCAGTCTTAGATCCCAACTTGTGTGCAGCTTTGTCTAAGACATGTGCAGGCGAACCCCATATCCAAATGTATGATAGATTGGGCTTGCACCCTTTCCACAATTCATATGGAGTCTTTGAAACGGATTTCGAAAGGACTAAATTGAGGAGGTACGCCGTTGTTTCAAGAGCAAATCCCCAGAACGAAACAGGTAAAGAACCGTAACTCAACATCGAACGAACCATCTCCAGGAGAGTTCTATTTTTTCTTTCTAACACACCATTCTATTGGGGCGTTCCAGGTGTAGTCAATTGGGAAGTAATTCCCTTTTCTGACAAGTATGCCAAGAACTCATTGCTGAGGTATTCACCACCGCGATTAGATCACAATGTCTTGATACATTTACCATGTTGCCTTTCGACTTCTGCCTGATATGTCTTGAATTTCTCAAAATATTTAGAATTGTGATGCAACAAGTACATGTACCCATATCTCGAGTAGTCATCAATAAAAGTGACGAAATACTCGTAACCTCCACGAGCTTGGATGGAATAGGTCCACAGAAGTCAGAGTGAACCAATTCTAACACATCGTTACCCCTATACCCCTTGGCCTTGAAAGGCCGGGTCGGTATCTTTCCTTCCAAACACGATTCGCAGACTGGGAAGGATTCAATTTCCGGTGAAGGAACTGTTCCATATTTAACCAGTCTTTGGATCCTATTTAGATTGATATAACCCAATCTTAGCTGCCAAATATATATTTGGTTCAAAGAAGAAGCCTTTATCTTCTTATAGTTTATCGATAATGAAGATAAAGAAGTGGAAGTATCATGAGAAACAAAGATAATACAGAGAGAGTTGACCATATTGCCATAATAGATAACATTATTGTCTTTCCCGATGGTCACACGACCATCAAACAAAATGTTATATCCATCAACATGGAGTCTCGAAACTGAAATTAAATTTCTTCAAAATTCAAGTACATATAAAACATCTCTCAGAATTACTCTACCACTAAGAAAAGAAAGTATAACGTCTCCAACCACAACAACAGCAACCCGCTATGCGTTGCCCATGGAGACCGTTATCTCACCTTCACTTACTGCTCTCTTTTACAAGAAACCCTGGAAAGTGTAACAAACATGGTCAGTCGCACCAGTGTCTACTACCCACGAATGAGTAGAACTAGCCACTAAACATGTTTCTGTTACTAGAGCTGAAGGCATACCTTCCACCTTCATCGGAGAGTCCACCTTACAATGTCCCTTCTATTTGCACTTATAACATTTGCCTTTGAGCTTTTTCCCTTGCCTTTCAAAACTCCTACTCTCCTTGATATCTACCTTTCGCTTAAGGCCCTTCTAACCTTCATCGTTAATAGACAATGAATCAGATGCCTTTGGTGAAACTGGAATGTCCATAGGAACTAAGCTCGAATCTTCATCCAGAAGATCGTCATTCTCAAGAAGGTCCTCAAGAGTTTGTAGAATGTTTGGGACTTTGATTACTCCTTTACAGTAATCGTCCAGACCGGGCATAACAGTTGCAGTTACTAATGACTTCGCAAAGTCATTTACTACATGCCACTTCCTATGAAACTCTATCTCTTCTTGAGAAGCACTTGCTTTAAGAGTGGGTGGTGCAGGAGTTCTCAATACAAAGTCGTATTCTAGTGAAACTAGAACATCAGTAAGGTTTTGCTTCCATTGAAGGAAGCTAGATCCCGTGAGAGGATTTGAAACGAGTTTGTGAATAAGAGTAGCAGTAGACATATATGAAAATTATAAACATGTAGACAATTAAGTACTTGGTGAGAAGGAATAATTTTATGTCAACAATGTTACAACCCTTTGATAAAAGTAACATTGACTAACAAACGAGTAGCCCAACGATTTCATAAGCAAACCACGTTCTTGTGGACGTCTACTCATGAAACCCTCGACCAAGACACGACGGTCACTTTATTTCCTTTCCCATCACACGGATCTTTGCGACATAAGGAAATAATAACCCATTTTATTCTGGACCCTGCTATACTGAGAAGCGACCTTTGAGAGGATTCATGCAATTATGCGAACGACACCGCTTACAAAATGCCCTCTTGCCCTATCTCACCATATAATTCCACTAAGGCCTCAAGTGTCAGTCCATACGAGTAAGCCCTGTTCGTGTGGACATTTACCGCATAACTCCCACTCGCCTAAGGAATTATATAGCTATTTGAGAAGTCTTACCGACGTTTACCTTGTAGAGGCGTAGAATCAACGCAAGCCACGTTCTTGTGGATGTTTACGTGAAACCCCATCTTCTAACTACGTCTAAATCCAAATATGGAGGTCCCAATGACAAAATTAATCATTGTTCTGCTTAGACGTTTTGTTTCAAAGGATTTGTTGCGATATTTAAAGCATGTAGACATTTAAGTCATATTGCATGATTTCTAAGCGCATTTAATAAAACATGCTCACTAGAAATTGTAAAATTGCATGTTATTGACGCCCTATGCATGTTTAATTTCTATTACATAATTAATAAAAACAAATATAACATACAATTCATATTTTTCATCCCATTGCGTAAATTAAAACATCCATAGCATGCATAATAATTAAATAGGCTACTAACCGGGAGGTAAAACCCTATCTATTACATTTAATTATAAATCTAGAACATTCTCCGATGAACTTTCTAAATATGGAAGGGTCCACTCTTCGTCTTCAAGTCCACTTCCAAAAAACTGGCATGGTGGTTGGATAAGATGAAATATATCCAAAATGAGATCAAATCTCTTAAAGATAGTATTAAATCTTTTAGATATGATCAAATCTCTCGGGATAAGATTAGATCTTATCCAATAAGATCATATCTCCAAAAGATAGAAACAAATCTTTAGAGATATCAAAGATCTCGTACCAACTTGCTGAGCAAGTCAGCCATAACCACCACCGCCATCAGCACCGTCGTCGCCGAGCACCCCGACGGTGGCACGCCGGCCACCGCCGGCTCCCACTGGCCTTGGCTAGCCTCCGGCACCACGGAACGGTGCCGGACCAGCCGTGCGGCTGCTGGACTCGCTGGCTCACGCGCGCGTGGCTGAGTTCACCGGCGCGTGCGCACTACGCAACGCCACGCGCCGCCGCTACCGGCTCTCGTTTTTCATCTCGATCTTCTTCTCCTCTTCTTGTCTCAAACTCCAGCGGAATATTTTAACAAATAGAATTCGAGAAAATACAAGAAGAAAATTACAAGAAAAACAGATCTAGATCTAATCGGCACCTTAATTCTCGCCGATAAATGAAAAATGATTAATCAAGAACAATTAATGCACAAATTGTTTCCGGACAGCAGCATGCACACATTATGGCATAAATCGACTCTCAATGCATGAACATACATATCAAAATTATCCCAGAGCCATTTCACCGAACCTCGGGCTCTGATACCAATTGATGGAAACACCGATTGAAGGTGATCCGTTTCTACCACCGGATCTAAATTGGTTATGATAATTAAATGCAATTACAACATACAAGAGACCGAGATTATACCTTCAAGAATGCCGCCAGAGAAAGACTACAGGTCTAGCCTTCAAAATTATAATCCTGCTTCTTAAACCCGGCGGATGAGTGGTCTCCGATATGCATTTGGAATCTCAGATCTTCCACTTGATGAAGACGAATCATCATTCTTCTTCTCTTGTGGCCGCCGCCCACTTTTCCTCTCTCTCTCAAGATTAATTCTTAAGTTATGATTAAGGTTTTTTTGCACTAAAGTATTTATAGTGCACAAAACATGCCCTAATTGGCCTGAGAGACATGGGCGGCCACTTAAGCCCATCATGCTTAAGTGGCGCCTACTTATAGCCCAGTGCTATAAGTAGCACCCCATAGGGGCCCAATAAGAGCTATTGGGCTCTTATTAGTACACTGATCCATTCCTGAGAATATTGGGTCAGTCTAGGGACCAGATACTAGACAGAGTTGGGCCTTACCTAATTAAATTAATACTGTGCTATCCCCTGTAGGACTAATTTAATTAGACTTATAAATCATTCTACTAAAGAGTTACAACGGATTCACCGCTCTGTCCTAATTACGTCGTCGGGGTTGGTATTTTGCATAGAGTAATCCATGTGTTTAAGAATCCTGATATCCATTAATTAATTAAAGCCCGTCTGACTGCTCATAATTAATTAACATCTTATACTTCCTTAGGTAGTACCCACTCAACCTTATTATTATACCTAAATGTAATCTACCTGCAGGGTTTGGTATAATAAACGTTGTGAGCTCCCTAAGGGGATATCTCAACCTTTACGGACACATTTCTCGATACAACTAACTAGACATCATACATGCCTCTATGTTACCCAAGATACAAGGACTTGAGGTGCCATACACAAGGCCCATACCGAGTAAGTCAAAGCAACAGTAAAGAATATATATATATCTAATAGCTTATCGGGATTAAGATCAAGCTACTAAGACCCGAGATCTCTTAGCTCTTCACCTACTAAGTAGGGTCAGTCTAGAAGAGCAATATCTCACTGTGATCCTATCAGTACGTTCCTAGTGTACCAGTATAACTAGTGATTGAGACACATCCACTGTTAGTGCTGCAGTCTAAACCGATTACTTTGCCCAAAGTTATCTTGACTGTGATGATATTTATATCTCATGAGTCACCGTTAATCATGATCTCCTCCAGTATCCCCTGGCATGCTAACACTCTCATGAGATAATGGACTTATTCGTTCTCTACTATAAACTTTCAGACAGGTGATTGTAATCAGTGGAATAAACATTGCATACACTAAAACCCTAGTTTTGCTTTATGTATACAAATCCCAACAGTCATGAGCAGGACATGTCTCATTCCATGAGAGAGGCAAGGTCGAAGCCTATTCAGGCCTTGGGCAAGATACTGCTCAAGTCAAGTACCGCATAGAATCAGAAGCTTGGTCTAGGCACGAGGTGCCATGAGCAAGGGAAGTAAACAACCAAGAAGGATGGAAGAAACAGCTAATGAGAGAGACAAGGGAAGAGGCAAAAAGGGAAACTCATGCAAAGCACTAGATCTAGATCTCGACAGAGGCCATGTTGAGCTGTCATGAGTCAAGGTACGAGCTTCGCGGGCAAGACATCTACAAACCTTATCCAGAAAGCACATAAGGAAACAAATCCTGCAGATCCGACCATCAACTTTTGGAAAGATTTGACACACGGAAAGTCTGCTGGATAGGTTTATGATTGAAGCCAGAAAACGGAAGTCTTCGACCAACCTTAAGCGCATCCGAGCCGCTTGCAACCCTAGCCACCATTTATCTATATATATGGATGCCGGCCGAAGGCCAAGGCATCACAATTGAGCTGCATTTTTCAATACCGGAGCTGCAATTCCTTCTTGTTCTATGTTTATTTTCTTATGAGTGATTGGGAGGAAACAAACAAGTCGTACAGGCATTTTTAGTTTGTTATGTGTTGTCCTTGGTTCGGGTTGGATCGACCAAGTGGATGTTTTGAGCATTGACTCTCTTTAATTCAAGTATGTTTATTTAAGTTTATTTCATTGTGAGTTCATTTATTATGAGTTGCTAAATCTTTTTACTTAGTTTGAGGAAGATGAATTAATCCATTTTTAATTATGTTGTACCCTCGTGAGATCTAATAGGTTGATTTATAGTGTTGTGTGTGTGTTCCCGATGTGCTACGTCAAGGGATCCCAATAAATTGATTCGCCTTGGGTATTATTAGGCCGGTAATATTTAGGATCTATTCATTTTACAAACAATAGCTGGAAATAGGTGTTGCTAATCGCTTCATCCCAAAAAGTGTCGAGTAGCACTTGTGATTGTGGTCACGTGTCTAGGCACGCTGATATGCCAATTGGGCTACCTTGAGCGAATGCTCCCTTGACAGGATTCCCGCATCTGGGAAAAGCATCTTGGTCAAGTGATGAAGTGACTATATGTCTTTGACTTCTCTATTATTACGGGTATGCTGGGCAAGGTGAGGTATGCGCGTGACGCGTGACAATGGGAGTACACCTCACTGATCAAATTGCCTATAACCAACGATACACACTTTTCATGAAATATTCATGAATCAATGATCGAGGGAACATAATTAGGGTTAAGGAGTCCAACCAAACCAAGTTGTTTTTATTACTGATTATTCTTGTGTTTTCTTTTTTAGTCTTTATATTTTGCAAAGTTTCAATTAAGCATAGGATACTCTTCTTGCCCAAGGCAAGACTCAATCAAATTGTGACAAGAGGCAGAAATTCCACCAACTCCATGTGGATTGACCCTGTACTTGCCACTAGCGGAACCTAGTGCAAGGGATAGGAATTACAAATTTTATCTTGATGGAGTCATAACGACTCAGCTCCGTCATGTGGTTGATTCCCAAGTGATTAATGGGCCAATATTATCTAGCCTAGTGCATGAGGAATATACAGATATTGAGGAGATTTTTGTAGTCACACAAGAGAGGCCAAAAATGTGTATAGCTAAAGCAAAAATGTGTTTTAGTATATATATGACATGTATTCTACTATTTACAATCACCTATGTGATTAAATATATTAATAAGAATAAGCCTAATATCTCATGTTTTAGAACACGTGGACGGCTTAGGTGTTAGGGAGATCACGCAGCGTTAGATGATACTTATGAGATATAACTAGTGTCACAGTCGAGATAGCTCAGGAAAGCTATCGGTTTAGACTGCAACATGACGGTAGTGGCAGGTCTCAGTCGCTAGTCATGTTGGTACGGTGGAACGTATTGACAGGATCGAGTGAGATAATGTTCTTCGTATACTGAGCCTAGCAATAGGTGAAGAACTAGAGATCTCGGAATTTAGAGATATGATCTTAATTTCGATAGGCTATTAGATATATATGTGTTGTTCATTGTTACTTTGATTTGCAAGATAAGGGTCTATCGTAGCATCCCCGATGAATTGCCTCTTAGGTAACATGAGGGCACATAATATGTCTAATTAGTTGTATCGAGACACCGTGTCCATATTAGGTTGAGAGATATGCCATCAGGGAGTTCACAAGGTTTATTATACCAAGTCATGCATGCTGATTAAGTTCAGGTATAATAATAAGGGGTGAATGGGTACTACCTGAGGAAAATAAGATATTAATTAATTAGGAGCAGTCAGATGAGCTCTAATTAATTAATAGATATCGGAGTCGTTAAACACGGGGATAGCTCTAAATAAAGTATCAGCCCCAATCTACAAATTGGGACAGAGCGGTGATTTAGTTGTGACTCTTTAGTGGAATGCGTCACAGCTCTAATGAAATAAATGTTATGGGTTGATCATAGAATTATTTCATTAGGTAAGGCTAAACTCTGTCTGGTACATAGATCCCTTGGATGGCCCAAGAGCTCTTCAGGAAAGGAATTCAAGGTATTATTGAGGGATATCAGTTTTGGACTGAAAGGAGGCATTATGGGCTTGAGCCCATAATGTGGCGTCTACAGTAATGTAGGGGGGCGCCTATTTCCTCTTTTGGTGTCCATCTGGGCTCAATAATTGCATTCTGGTTAAATATGTAATATGTAATAAATTAATATCTAATTAATTAAGATTTATTCTTAATTAATGAATTAGATAATTAATTTAATATTTACATATAATATTTTCCTTATAATAATTAAGATTAATTCTAATTATTATTAAAATTAGAATTTATTCCAGTAATTATTAACTAAATCGGACTTTATTAATTAAAGTCCGTAACTTAGTGCAAAAGGAAAATAGGCGCCCCACCTCCTATAAATAAGGATGAGGAGATTCTCAAAAACCTTAAGCTTATGCAGAAGGGAGAGGCGCCGATTTCAAGAGTGCAGAGGGAGTTCCAAGTTCCAAAGTTCTGAGACAGTCGGAGAACTCTGAGGAAAGGGATCACATCGCAGTAATCTAGACCTGTAGATTACTCCGTCTGTAACCAAGAATGTATAATTCCCTAAACTCAAATGTGTGATGAAATTGCCTTTAAATTATCACATCCAATTCAAAGATCTAGTGGGAAAAAGGAACGCTTTCAAGCAGCGGCTCCATCAACTGGTATCAGAGCCATGGTTCTAGAATTGGCTCTGTGATAATTTGATTAAATGTATTTTCATGCATCTGAGTCAATTATGCTATAACGCATGCATGATGCTGTCTGGGAACAACGTGTGTTGTTTTTTATCCCATTTTTCATCATTTTTTGTGATTATTTTTGAATCAGTGAGAAATAAGGTACCGATTAGAATAGGATTCGTTTTTCTATAATTTCCCCATGTATTTTTTTATTATTGCTTGTAATTGCTGGAAATCAAGAATTAAAAAAGCAAAGAACAAGGGCACAAAGATCGAGGGATATGACGGCGATGGCCGCGCAAGGCGGCTCGTCACACACATGCGCCCAACACGATCGACGGTTGCAGCCGTTTCAGTCGAGATCGGTACCCCTATTCCTCGTCGGTTCATGGCGGCCGACCTAGGGTTTAAACCCTAGGTGCGGGTGGCGCCGGATCGAGGATGGTGGCGACAGAATCACAGCGAAACGGCGGCTGTAGGGGCAGTGGTGGCAGGGGCCGAAATCCTTAGGATCTCGGCCATGGCTGCTGCGGCTGCACGAGTTCGATCAGGACTGGAGGCGCGGTGTGTATGTGCCCAGCACCTTCAGATCTAGATGACGGCGGCATGGCGATGGGCAAATGATAGACGGCGACGATTAACATCGCTGGAAACCCGTTAGGGTTTTGCACGCTGATCGTGCCTCGTCGGGGCCCGTTCGATACAGCAGCAACCCCACACCGTTCCAGGTGCTGGGCAGTGATGGTGGAGCATAGACGATAGTCGCAGAGGCAAATCTTCACCGCGCGCGGACCCATCACCTTGCTTCGGCTATAAAGACTGCTGCTGCTTGCCGTGTTTCAAACCCGGTGCCTTCTTGGTGCTGGGGAGCTCGTTGTTCACGTGGGAGCGCCTGAGGCGGCGGTGGTTCATCGGAATCACTGCAGCGGTCACAGCTGGAAGAGACGGTGGTGGTTTTGGAGACGGGTCGGAACCGGGCTGGGCTAGGGCCGGGTTGCAACGGACACAGCCGGCCCGTCATGGCCCAGCCCATGAGATTTTTGGGCCGTTCTCGGGCCTCTCCAATACATCCAATGATGGCGCATGCGATGCACGAGCATACGTTGTCGGCGCTTGGGTCGGAGACACGCCAAATGAGTGAGGGCCGTTTGTTTTTTAACGATCTGTCCTCATCGTTCGACGAGGGCTAAGGTTTTTCAAAACCCTAGTGTGATCGTCGACGGTTAGGGTTTTTGTAACCTAATTCGTTCCAAAATTAATTCATCTCGTCTCATTTTAGAAATAGAGAATTCCGCGCCCTAATTCCTTTACGAGCCGTTTGCTATTTTTCGAAGGCGGACTTGAAAACGAAGAGAAGACTTTCCAAATTTTTGAAGACCGAAGATTCTTTCGGATTTTTTAATTAATTTAATATAATAGATAGGTTTTATCCTTCCCAGTCGGCAGCCTATTTATTTGTTTTAATTAATTACGCATGTTGTGAAAGGTTTAAATTACGCAATGTGACAAAAGCATGATTTTGCATGGTATTGTTGCTTTTATTAAATGCGTAATAGAAATGAACATGGCTAGGGTGTCATAGCATGGATTTATGATTTCAAAAGCAATCATGTTTTATTACTTGTGCTTAGAAATCATGCGATAAGACTTAATTGTCAACGTGCTTTGTATATCGCATAAAAACCCTTTGAAAATTAAAAAAACTAAGCGAAAAAATCAATTAGTTTTAATTAATTGGGGACCTCCATATTTGATTTTAGGCGAAGTTAAGGATAAGGATTGTGTAGACGTTCACCCTACGTGGCCTGCACGATTTCGACCTCCTTGCCCGTATATTCGTTGGTAAAATTTCTCAATAACTTAGAATATTTTTTAGGTGAATGGGAGTTGTACGAGTAAACATCCACCCTCGTGCGGGCTCTAACTCGGTCCTTAGTGGAAATTTTAAGTGAGATAATCTAAGAGGGCATCTGCAATACAGGCACAGTTCTCATTTTCTGTGCTACCTTGTAGATAAACTCAGTTAGATGAATAATATGGTTATAGCTTAGCTACTTATTGATGAATCCTCCCTACGAGGTCACTTCTCAATTTAAGTAGGGTCTGGTTATGGTACGGGTTATTATTTCTTTAGTTCAAAAGGGGTCCATGTGATGATAAGAGAAATAAACTGACTATGTGTCATGGTCGAAAATTTTATGCTTGCCTGGTCGCCCTACGTGACTCTCGTATAAATTTTTTGGGCTACTCGTTTGTTGGTTCAATGTTATTTTGTCAAAGGGTTATAACATTGATAACATAAATTATTCTTATTAAATGAGTTGTTAACTGTCAACTTGTGTTATTTGGTTTCAGATATGTCTATGGATTCTTTTCGCAATAGAATTCTCAAAATTACTACCCCTTCTGAAATTGGTCTTATGAAAATTGGTCTCCGTATTTTCAAATGTCAAAATTTAGGGAAGTTAACCTCAAAGAGTTTAGGGGATTCTGATGACATGCGACATTACATTATGGATTATAGAAATCTGTTTAAGATGTACGAGCTCTATGGTGGATTTCTCACAGACGATGTTAAATGTGACATCGTATTGAATTCTCTATCTAGATCATTTACTGTCTCTCACCTAGAAGTCATTGAGTCTCAAATCGATCATACTGATGTGGAAGTAATCTATAAAGAGTTACTTAAGATCGATGATGAGAGACGAAAGGTGGCTAAAAGGAAAAGAGAAACAATGAGGATCTATGATAAACTAAAGGGAAAGAAAGACCTAAAGCTGAATCGTAGTCACAGACCTAAAGTTGACAAGGTTTACATGAGACGGCATAAGAAACAAAAGAAGGATGAAGGTATGTCTATAAATGTGACATGGAAAACATATTAGCATTGGTTTAGTCCTTCTTAGACGGATTTAACTGATGGATACTAATTATGGTTTGTTACATGTGTTTCCTTGTAGGCGACGCTACAAAGGAAGGTTGAGGCAGCTTCAAGTTCTGGATTTGGCAAGCATGGTCGGTTGATGCGGTTGCCAAATACTTGAAGATTCCATGTCTTTGTTTTATCTTTTGGTTTTGAGATGATGTTAGATGATACATTACTATTTCAGTTTTTCATTATATTGGTTTTGTCAAGTTTTGGCGGTACATTGTTTTGAATTGTTTATGAATGATTTTGTTTTAATATTTGTGTTAATTTGTTTTAACACTGGTTGTTAAATGTTTATCATTCATGTGTTGAAATAATTATCTTGAAACATGGTAAATCTCAAATATGATTAGATAAATGTAGAAGTTTTTTTTGTTTCTCACCTCTTTTCCCATCTTTATTTGGGACATTACTAAACTATATCTAGTATCTATAATTCTACCTTATGATTTAATTGCAAAATGGTCATAGGACCGACTTTGGTGGATCAAATTGGAGATAAGGGATATTTACATACATTGTAGTACAAGTTAGTTGAATTTAGATTGGTGATAAAGTTGGATTAGTAATAAAAGATTAAAAGGACAAGGTGACAAAAGGGTCATCTTTGAACAATGTTAAAAAATGATAGGAATATTTAAGGAACATCAATAAGCCAAGTAGTACAAGAATGAATAGTCACAAGTATTCTACACATGTTCATGTTTATTATAATGGGAGTGTTTTCGAAGAGAACACTAAATTGTTTTTTATATACATCAAGAAATTAGGTTTCTTGGAAAATGTACATGAGGAAAGAAACGACCACGTAAATATTAAAGTTTTTGGATAAGATGGTTGAAATTATTGGTACAATTCATGAATTTGGTGATTCATGGTAATTCATTGGTTTGCATGTTTCGTTATTGGATTCAGATCTTTAATGGAAAGGGCAATGGCAATGGAGAAACAAAGGTAATATGGAAAATATAGAGAAAATGGACTCTTAAGTCCATTTTCAAGGCTTTGTCGGGATATAAGTTCCCGAAAGGTTCTATATTTCATATTAAGACTTTTTGTACCTCATAACTAACAATCCAATATCTGTCTAAAGCCATAGAAAATTTGGCTAGTGATATTCGGATATAACAGTTATGATGGGACAAGTATGTATCAATTAAAGTACATTATTCCGAATGCTTGATCAACTCTTGCAGAAATTTGAATAATGGAGCATTTGTGGAATAACATGCATAAATTAGATTTATGGAACATGTTAACAAGTGGTGGAATTCTCATCATTATAAAGATGTTTTGGCGTGATTTTCTTGTACGTTATGTGATAATATTATTAACTTTGGCAACACTGTGAAAGTATTATCGTACATAATGGTGGTGGTTATCCGGACAGTCTAAGATGAAGAATTTGAATAATGTGGGATATATCCTTGAGGATAGTATACATTATTCAAATATTCTACATAGGTTATTGTTCTGACTAGGTTGTCGATATAAGCTATATCGGAAAAGTGTCAGATATTTGTTATTGCTGCGTGCAAGGTAACAAATATAGTTAATTATCGGATAATGAACATGGATAATTGGGGAGTATGCTGATAAATGAGATGATCGACCTTAATCTATGTAATCACTTAGAAAGGAGAACCATACCTTGGAGAAATCTCGGAACAGTAAAATATTTATGAGAGTTCTTTCATGATAAGCTAAAATTGTAGTGGGAGCTACTAAAGCAGTTGTATGGTTGGGCACTTTACTTCATGAAATAGTAGTAATCCTATTTTGCTAGAAATCTCACATAGAATATGGAGTTTCGAGTGCAGAAGCAAAACTTATGGATTTGTCAAGCCGGTAAAATACATAGGAGTACCAATTAGTTTATGTAACCATAAGGCGATGTTGCGGGTATAAAGGAACTTTTATTAATGGAATGTTGTTATGGCGGTTCATTCACTTAGTTTTGGTATGCCGGCACCTCTAAAGCACGTGGTGGGGATTGTCTTAGTGATCCTCCCACGGTAAAATCTTTCAGTATAAGTGGGAGAAGATGTGAATACAGTGATGCCATATAGTTTCCTATAGACACATGGGTATACTAAAAGTTTTTACTTTAGTATAAGTGGGAGATTATTGAGGTTGTTATGTATAGCTAAAGAAAAAATGTGTTTTAGTATATATATGACATGTATTCCACTATTTACAATCACCTATCTGATTAAATATATTAATAAGAATAAGCCAAATATCTCATGTTTTAGAACATGTGGACGGCTCGGGTGTCAGGGAGATCACGCAGCATTCGATGATAATTATGAGATATAAATAGTATCACAGTCGAGATAGCTCGGGAAAGTTATCGGTTTAGACTGCAACATGACGGTAGTGGCAGGTCTTAGTCACTAGTCATGTTGGTACGGTGGAATGTATTGACAGGATCGAGTGAGATAATGTTCTTCTTATACTGAGTCTAGCAGGTGAAGAACTAGAGATCTCGGAATTTAGAGATATGATCGTAATCTCGATAGGCTATTAGATATATATGTGTTGTTCATTGTTATTTTGATTTGCAAGATAAGGGTTTATCGAAACATCCCCGATGACTTGTCTCTTAGGTAACATGAGGGCACATAGTATGTCTAATTAGTTGTATCGAGACACCGTGTCTGTATTAGGTTAAGAGATATCCCCTCAGGGAGTTCACAAGGTTTATTAAACCAAGTCATACATGCTGATTAAGTTCAGGTATAATAATAAGGGGTGAACGGGTACTACCTGAGAAAATAAGATATTAATTAATTAGGAGCAGTCAGAGGAGCCCTAACTAATTAATGGATATCGGAGTCATTAAACACGGGGATAACTCTAAATAAAGTATCAGCCCCAATCTACAATTGGGATAGAACGGTGATTCAGTTGTGAATCTTTAGTGGAATGCATCACAGCTCTAATGAAATAAATGCTCTGGGTTGATCATGGAATTATTTCATTAGGTAAGGCTAAACTCTGTCTGATACATAGATCCCTGGGATGGCCCAAGAGCTCTTCAGGAAAGGAATTCAAGGTATTATTGAGGGATATCAGTTTTGGACTGAAAAGAGGCATTACGGGCTTGAGTCCATAATGTGGCGTCTACAGTACAAAATTTGTTCCAGTAATTATTAACTAAACCGAACTTTATTAGTTAAAGCCCGTAACTTAGTGCAAAATGAAAATAGACGCCCTACCTCCTATAAATATGGAGGAGGAGATTTTCAAAAACCCTAAGCTTATGCAGAAGGGAGAGGTGCCGATTTCAAGAGTGCAGAGGGAGTTCCAAGTTCCAAAGTTTCGAGACGCCCACACAGTCGGAGAACTTCGAGGAAAGGGATTACATCCCAGTAATCTAGACCTGTAGATTACTCTGTCTGCAACTAAGAAGGTATAATTCTCAATTCTCTAAACTCAAATGTGTTATGAAATTGCATTTAAATTATCATATCCAATTCAAAGATCTAGTAAAAAAGGAACGCTTTCAAGCAGCGGTTCCATCAATACCTATAGAAGTTCAATCCTTATTAGAGGAGTATGTAGCAGTCTTGAGGAGCCCAGTGGTTTACCTCATGTGAGGGGGGTGGAACATCAAATCATCCTCAAGCCTGGCAGCAATCCAAAGCATCAACATCCCTACAGAACATCACATGCACACAAGGATGAGATTGAGAAGATAGTAATGGAAATGTTAAAAGCTGGTATTATACAACACAACTGGAGCCCTTTTGCTTCCTCAGTTATTTTAGTGAAAAACAAGGACAGTGCATGGAGAATGTGTGTGGACTACAAGTATTTAAATTCTCTCACTATGAAGCATGATTTTCCTATACCACTTACTAATGAGCTGCTGGATGAGTTATTTGGTGCTAAGTATTTCTCTAAAATTGATCTAAGGTCTGGATACTTTCAGATTTTAGTCAAGCCTGAGGATAGGTACCTTACTGCTTTTAGTACTCATCATGGGCACTATGAATTCTTGGTTATGCCTTTTGGACTGTGTAATGCTCCTGCTATATTTCAATCTCTCATGAATCAAGTTTTTCGTAAGCATTTAAGGAAATCAGTTTTGGTGTTTTTTGATGATATTCTGGTTTACAACAAATCTCTGACAGAACAAGTACATCATTTGAGAACAGTGCTTGAGTTATTAAAACAACACACTCTATTTGCTAAGAGAAGTAAATGCAGCTTTTGTCAGACACAAATTGAGTATTTAGGGCCTATTATTACTGCTAAAGGTGTGGCTACTGATCCTGACATGGTTTCCTGCATGATTGCATGGCCTAAACCCAAGAATGTAAAGCAACTAAGAGGTTTTCTTGGCCTTACTGGATATTACAGGAAATTTATCAGACACTATGGGTTGTTAAGCAAACCACTTACTTCTCTACTTAGGAAAGATAGCTTTACATGGTCTACAGAGGCAGATGGTGCTTTTGCTGCACTCAAAGCAGCTATGA
This sequence comes from Mentha longifolia, assembly GCA_001642375.2. Taxonomy (NCBI): domain Eukaryota; kingdom Viridiplantae; phylum Streptophyta; class Magnoliopsida; order Lamiales; family Lamiaceae; genus Mentha; species Mentha longifolia. The sequence continues at coordinate 16,990,441 of CM038118.1, forward strand.
GTACTGCACCAGTCTTGGCTCTTCCTAATTTCTCTGAACCATTTATATTGGAGACAAATGCTAGTGGAAAGGGCATTGAAGCAGTATTGATGCAGGGCTAGAGACCTATTGCTTATTTGAGCAAAGCTCTCTATACAATGAATCAAGGTCTCTCTATATAGGAAAGGGAATTTTTAGCAGTTATTATGGCAGTTTAGAAGTGGAGAAATTATCTATTGGGCCACAAGTTCATTATTCGAACTGATCAATAGGCTCTTAGACACCTATTGGATCAAAAAAACAATGAATCATGTTCAGCAGAAATGGATTACCAAACTTTTTGGGCTTCACTATGAGATTCAATACAAGAGTGGGATAGAGAATAAGGTTACTAATGCTCTATCTAGGAATCCTAATTTTGAAGAAAGTTGTGCTGCTATATCCACAACCACACCAATGTGGGTTCAGAGAGTTATGAGAAGCTATCATGCTAATCCCTTTATTTCTAAAATTCTAGCAGCTAAGGCCATTGATAAGGAGGCTTATGGTGAATTCTCTATTACTGAGGGCATTTTAAGATACAAGGGCAGAGTAGTTGTGGGAGATGACTCATAGTTAAAGGGTGTAATCCTTAATAATTTCCGTAACACTGCTTATGGGGGTCATTCAGGTCTTCAAGGGACTTATATGAGGTTGAAAAATATTTTTTATTGGCCAGGAATGAAAACTGCAATCACTAAATTGGTTCAAGGGTGTGATATATGCCAGAGGAACAAGAATGGAACAGGGGGATTACCTGGTTTGCTGCAGCCCTTACCAATTCCATACTCTTCTTGGACCCATATTTCCATGGATTTTGTGGAGGGGCTGCCAAAATCTGCAGGAAAGGAAGTCATATTAGTGGTGGTGGACAGGCTCACTAAATATGGGCATTTTATTTCTATATCACATCCTTATAAAACTGAGTTGGTGGCTAAGGTTTTCTTAGATAATATATACAAGCTACATGGTCCTCCAGTTTGTATAATTTCTGACAGAGATAAAATCTTCATGAGCAATTTTTGGAAGGAATTATTCAGGCTTATAGGGACACAATTGGCTATGTCTTCTGCTTACCACCCTCAAATTGATGGCCAAACAGAAAGACTGAACCAATGTTTGGAGAATTACTTAAGGTGTATGGTTAGTTCTGAAGAGATGAAGAAGCAGTAATAGCTTCAAAGGATTCTTGTATATTTCTCATTACTCGAATATACATCATATATAGGGGATTAATATTCTCTATATGGAAACATAATCACAGCAATAATATTAATTATTCTCTTCACTAATCAAGATCAATTCTTCTCCTAATTATCCGTTCTTTCCAACACTCCCCCTTAAGTTAAGTAGCAGGGTTTCCGATACTTAACTTGCCTAATATTCTCCCGAAGATCGCCGAGTTCACTGCTTTGGTTAGAATGTCCGCCAGTTGATCTTCTGACTTGACATGTGGCAGTTCGATAATCTTGTTTTCAATCTTTTCTTTGATAAAATGTCTATCGATCTCCACATGCTTAGTCTTGTCATGTTGGACTGGATTCTCCGAGATACTAATAGCAGCTTTGTTGTCACAAAAGAGTTTACACGGCTTTGGTATGAAAAGTTCCAATTCCGTCATCAACTTTCTTAACCACAGCGGTTCAGTCAGTCCATTCTTGATCCCACGAAATTCAGCCTCAGCACTTGACAATGCCACCACCTTTTGTTTCTTGCTTCTCCAAGTGACAAGATTCCCTCCCACAAAGGTAAAGTATCCCGATGTGGATCTTCCATCACTCAGACTTTCTCCCCAATCTGCATCAGTGAATCCACAGATATCTAGATGTCCATTCTTCTCGAATATCAACCTATAATCAGCTATTTTCTTCAGATATCTGACGATCCTTAGAACAACTTCCCAATGCTCTTCTTGTGGTGAGTGCATAAACTGGCTTACCACTCCGACCGCATAAGCAATATCTGGTCTCGTATGAGAGAGATAGATAAGCTTTCCAACCAGCCTTTGGTACCTCCCAATGTTTGCAGGCTTGGCTCCTTCAACAATCTCCATTCTATGATTTGTCATCATAGGTGTATCAGCTGGTTTGCACTCAAGCATTCCAACTTCAGCAAGCATGTCGAGTATGTACTTCCTCTGTCTAATGAAGATGCCCCGACTCGATCTAAGGACTTCGATTCCCAAGAAGTATTTGAGTGAACCCAGGTCCTTCATCTCGAATTCTTTGAACAAGTTGGATCGCAATTTATCCATTTCTTCTTCATCATCTCCTATGATAATCATGTCATCAACATAAATGATAAGGCAAGTGATTTTACCACCATTTTTCTTGAGAAACAAAGTATGGTCAGAGTTGCTCTGAGTGTATCCATATTTCTTCATTGCCTCCGTAAATCTGCCAAACCATGCTCTCGGAGACTGCTTCAGTCCATACAGAGTTTTTTGAAGTTGACACACTTCCCTTCTCTAAAACTCCTCAGTAAACCCTGGGGGAGGAACCATGAATATCGGTTTTTTTAGCTCTCCATGTAAAAAGGCATTGGTCACATCGAACTGATGCAACGGCCACTCTTTGTTCGCTGCCACTGAGAACAACACCCTCAATGTGTTGATCTTTGCTACTGGTGAGAATGTCTCTGAGTAATTAATGCCATAAGTCTGGGTATATCCTTTTGCTACAAGACGTGCCTTGTACCTTTCAATGGACCTATCTGGTTTACGCTTGATCGTAAACACCCATCTACACCCAACAGGTTTAACCCCTTTAGGAGGTTCAGCATTGACCCAAGTGTTGTTTCTTTTCAGTGCTTTCATTTCTGTGAGCATTGCCTCTCTCCAATGTTCATGCTCCATTGCTTCCTCGGCATTTCGAGGGAGATCTTCCTCTGCGTATAACGCTGCCTCGTATGCCCTTGCCTGCTTGGTCAGATTTCCACGTGCAAAGTTCGCCACTCCATGCCTGCTTTTTGTATGAATCACCTCAAGCGAATATCTCTTTGCTGGCATACCTCGAGTACTTCGAGGTGGTAGGATGTACCTTCCCGTGTCACCATCTACTGTGTTGTCCTCTTCATTATCTGTAACACTAATAGGTTCCACAGTATCCACAGTATCTTCAAAGTTATCAGATTCAGGACTAACCTCGGATATCAGTTGAATCGGATCGGGGAATGACTGAGGGATCTCAGGTAGGTAAGAAAATCCGGCGGTAGTGATCGCAGCTGGCTCGGGTGGGTCCTCAACAAGAGGAAGCAGTTGTGCGGAAGGAACAAGCCAACTAAGGGAGTCTTCATGATTACCCCTTCTACTACCACTCTCCCCCTGACTCCCGAGGTGGCCATAAAAAAATTCAGATTCCAGGAAGTTATAGTTCATGGCATCAGAGCCATTAGAGAAAAGAGCTCAGAAAAATATCATCATCGCTCGAGAATAATCCCAACTTACACCCACAAAAATGTCAGAAGTCATAACTACTGATGAAAAACCCAAAAATACAGAACTAAAAACGAGCAAGAATGTCACAATGACATTCAAGCTCGATGGAAAGAATTACCCACTGTGGTCGCGACTTATGAAAGTTGCAATCGGGAGCAGACGAGCAACATCTCACATTCTCGATGAACCGCCTGCACCGAAAAGCAAAGGTTATCGAGAATGGGAGGAGACGGATCTGATAGTGTTTTCATGGATCATCGAAAACATGAGAGATGAGCTGATTACGGATTTCGCTCATCATCAAACTGCAAAGGCCTTGTGGGACAATCTCACTGTAACCTTCGAGAGTAAGGCCGATCCTTACTTGATCTATGACCTGGAAGAGAGAGCAGCAAAAATCACACAAGGTAACTCAGATCTGGAAACATATTATAGGAAAATAAATAGCTTATGGATTAGCATCGACCGATGCCAAAAGGATCCGATTTCCTGTTGTGACAAAGGGGTCAAACAGTGGAGAGACCACACGAATACAAGGCGACTGTTCCGATTTCTCGCAGGATTAAATGAAGAAAATGACGCCATCCGACGGGACATATTGAAGGAGTCTCCATTGCCCTCAGTTGAAGCTGCATATGGATGGGTGAGACGGGAGGTGGCTCGACGGAGAATCATGCCGCCGGCGTCCGAATCACCCTCCATAGATCTCGCTAGAGACACTTCATCGGGTGAAATCGGACATGGTTACCGAGCTCAGATGGGCAGAGGTAGAGGAATTTCCCCACAACAGCCACCACCGAGAGGAACCCACAAACCAATCGGCGGCAACAGTAAGGAGGATAAGAGCAATCTTTGGTGCTCACACTGCGGGAAGACCAAGCACACACAGGAAACATGCTTCCTGCGTGTGGGATATCCCGAATGGTGGGATGAAAAAAGGACCCGACCACAGACCAAGCTCGCAATAGGAATGACGAGTGAGAACCAGAGATCGACCACGGCCGCCGGAGAAAATGGAGGCCATGGTGGAGGACGTGGCGGAGGTCTCACACAGGGGAGGGAAATTTTGTGGAGACCAGAACCAGCACCAGCAGCCGCCAGAGCATAGAGGAAACTGCCGGAGTCCTCTCAGAAAAGGAGGCGGAAGAGGTAAAGGTTTGGTATTTATACCAAACCCTAGTTTCTCTTTTAAACCCCCATTTAAAGGAAATTTGCAGAATTGCCCCAATTATTTACAGAATCGCCCCCAGACTTTACATAAATTAAAAAACTGCCCCAAAAGTGTTTATATTCTTCCATTGATACCCAGAATTATTTTAGCTGCCTTTCAAATATTTCCGCTGCACTGAGTGTACAAAATAAGGGGAAAATAAACACACAGGGCTGGATCTTTGATTGTGGGGCCACCGATACTATGTCTCCTAACATTTCTGATTTATGTGAGATGAGTAGGGTCACAAAGATGCACATCAGAACTGCAAATGGAGAGTTGATTGTAGTTGCTGGAGCCGGAACGATTGAAATTTCTCCACATTTGAAATTATCAAATTGTTTGTTTGTTCCGGGTCTATCACAGAAATTAATGTCTGTTAGTCATGTGACTAAAGAATTGGACTGCACTCTTCTCATATACCCGAGTTTTTATATCTTGCAGGATATTCGGACGAAGAGGATCATTGGGCGTGGCACTGAGGAACGAGGTCTGTACTACGTAGATGGGAAAATCCAACATGGAAGTGTGATGCTGACTCAAGGGTCTTCAAAAGAAGAAGAGCAGTTGTGGAACCGGAGATTAGGACATCCATCTCCGGGTTATTTCAAACTTTTATTTCCAAACTTTGTGATTCCCAAAAACTTTTGTTGTGAAACTTGTGTTTTGGTGAAGAGCCATAGACAAACTTTTAAGCCCTCGAATACTCGTTTGAATTCCATGTTTCATTTAGTGCATACTGATGTTTGGGGTCCAGCACCGGTTAGTGGGGAGGAATGGACTTAAATATTTCGTTTTCTTCATAGATGATTACACTAGGACTACATGGATTTATTTTTTGAGGCATAAATCTGAGGTCTTTGAAAAGTTTACCTATTTTTTTGAAATGATCCAAACACAGTTTCAAACCTCTATAAAAATCCTTCGTTCTGATAATGGTAGGGAATTTGTGAACAATTCCATAACCGAATTCTGTAATAAAAGGGGATTAGTACATCAAAGCTCATGTGCTTACACACCTGAACAGAATGGGGTAGCTGAACGAAAAAATAGAATCATTTTGGAAATTACCCGTGCCCTTATGATTGATTCTAAGGTACCCACCTTTCTTTGGCCTGAAGCTGTAGGAACCGCCGTTTACTTGATTAACAGGCTTCCTACGAAAATCCTAAAAATGAAAACTCCTTTTGATGTCCTAGCCAAACAAGCCAAAATACCAGAATCGCTTAGTCTCCCACCTAAAGTTTTCGGGTGTTCGGTTTTTGTGCATATTCCTAAACACGAGAGAACTAAACTGTCACCTTGTGCCACCAAGTGTATTTTTGTTGGGTATGGGATAAACCAAAAAGGGTATAAGTGCTTTGATACCATGAAGAGATGAAGAAGTAGTAATAGATTCAAAGGATTCTTGTATATTTCTCATCACTTGAATATACATCATATATAGGGGATTAATCTTCTCTATATGGAAACATAATCACAGCAATAATATTAATTATTCTCTTCACTAATCAAGATCAATTCTTCTCCTAATTATCCGTTCTTTCCAACAAGTTATACTCCAAAACAATGGTGTAAATTGGTTACCCTTGGCAGAATACTAGTACAATACAAATTATCACTCTAGCTTGAAGGTCATACCTTTTCAAGCCCTATATGGTTTTCCTCCTCCTCATCACTCTTTGGGATCTTACCTTGAAGCTAATGGGGGTGAAGCAGCTAAACTTATGCGGCAGAGATAGGAATTCATGCAAGGTCTAAGGGACAATCTACTGCAAGCACAGAATCATATGAAGTTTTATGCAGATAAAAAAATGGAAGAGAGGGAATTCCAAGTTGGGGACATGGTGTATTTGAAACTGCAGCCTTTTAGGCAGAATTCAGTGTCTCTACGCAAGAATCTTAAGCTATCCTCTAAATACTATAGTCCTTACAAGGTTTTCGAGAGAGTATGTGTGGTAGCCTATCGATTGGAACTACCTGAGTCTTCTAAGGTTCATCCAGTCTTTCACGTTTCCCTATTGAAGAAGTGTATAAGCCAGAAATATATACCTGCTATGGAGTTGCCAGAGATGGATCCTGATGATAGCTTCAAGGTTGAGCCTTTAGCTGTTCTAGATTCACGAACCATTTGTCACAATGGAAAGGATGTTGCTCAGATCTTCGTACAATGGGTGAATGTTGGGAAGGATTCGGCAACTTGGGAGGATTTGAAATTTATTCGCCGCAAATTTTCATCTTTTGATCCTTAGGGACAAGGATCAGCTGAACAGGGGGGGTATTGTTATGTATGTGAAGGGGGAATCGAATTTGCAAAGAAGAAATTAGGGTTCGTGGAATGTTGTGATGAAGGAAATGGGAAGAAGATGGGAGAAATTGGCAAGGAAGGCAAAGTAATGGATCAAGTGGCTATTGGGCCGGGTTTTGGAGTTTTGGTCTTCTCAATTAATTAGTTATGGGCTGATTACTACTAGTTGCTATTTCCAGTATTACATTATCGTAGTTAGTATTTTAGCACTTAATGGTTTCTTTGGTAGCAAGATATGTTAGCTATATAGTATGGTTGTTGGTGGAGTTTTCGGCAAGCAATGAAATATTTCCCTTTCTACTATCTTCCTTCTACTTCTCCTTCCTATCTTTAATTATGGGTTCGACTTTATCAACTACAGTAGTTCCATACAAATCACACAATTATACTATAATTCCAGCTGGGCCCATTACAGCATTTCAATGTATCGAAAAATGGATGTTAAAGATAAAATTTGAGTCTCACTTGATGTAATATATATACACTATATTAAGTACTAGTAGAATAATATAATATATCAAGTAGGACTCAAATATTATCTTAACATCTATTTTTCGGCACATTGAAATACCTATAAAAAGTCAACCCACATATATATGGGGGACAGAAGGAGTAGTAATTAAACTAGTTTGTACCCCGTCGAAATTCGACGGGAATTAATTTTTCAGTTTAATGTGGTGGTTTATTTTATAATATCTTGACTTTTATTAGTATATTTTTTTTTGTTAAGAGTATTTAAAGTTATATTTTGAAATAAATTACGAAATGTCACGACTTGGCATCTCTCCAGAAATATTGAACCATAAAAAAGATATATGTCATGTGTAGGTTTTTGCATTTAGCAGCATACGAAAGCCTTTCGGGGGAGAATCACAAAAAATAAAGGTGAGGATAGAATTATGAGAATGAAAACAAAAACAATATTAAAGATTTGGTATAAAAAAAAATAATTAGTTTGAGTTGTTGCAAAAACGAAATGCGAGAATCCAAATTAGTCCTCTTAGTACATTGAACCTCGGTGATTTTTTCTCTATGTCTCTCTCCCCTCTGCGTATCCTGCATATCATAAAAGAATACAAAGACATCAATTACATTCATCATCAAGATATAGAATAGGAAAATTTAATAATCAAGTTAATATTTAATATTTTAAAGTTAGAATTGTTATAGTAAGAGTTACACGAGATCTGTGAACTAATGTCACAATTTGAACAATGTAAGTTGGTAGCCTGCAAATTGAATATAATATCAATTAAAAGTAAAAACACATTTGTCGTAACCACGTAATAAAGAAAGTTCAATGAATATTTTAGTTACCTCATAATTTTTTGAAAACTTTATCGTACACCACGTTAGTCGTCGTGTTGTACGTTTTATCAGTTTCATCACAAATCAAAACTTTTTGGCCTCTTTTGTTAGTTACTCGCGAGACAACAACGTACAACTGACCATGAGTCCATAACTGAACACCGGTTTTGGCAGGTATAATCTACATTCGACATGAATTATCCTTGACTTTTGTTTTATAGTCATAGCAAAGAAAACCGTCAATGGAAAGTGTCTCCTTTGAAATCGAATTGGGAATTTAGAGTAGTCGGAGGAAGTCATGTTCATTCTTGCTATCAGGAATTTCTTTCCCGCATTGTTTCCTGAAATTAGACGTGCTTCAATCATGTGGTCACCTAATTTAGTTACCATCATTCTAGTACCATTGCAAAGCTCGTTGGACTGATCAATATTTTTTAGAAGCATTATTATGCATCCTTCTTTCAATTTGATTTCGTTATTCAACAATCCCGAACACTTTATCGTGTTTAGATTTTCAACTAAAACAACTGCATCGCCAAGATTAATTTCTCCATCCTCTTTGCAAATGTTGTCTGAACTGAGGTAAATCCTTTTTTCTGTAAGAATTTGAGACATGCCGTAATTATTTATTGTATCAACCATCTCATTTGTGGGTGCTAGTATAGCTCAATCCTTAAAAATTTATGGATCAGACAGAGAATGCAATATGCCCGGGTAGGTATTTTCAACAATCGCTGCAATGTAATTAGGTGCTTCTCGTAGAAGAATATCATCCGATAATTTTAAATCAGCCTTTCCATCACCAATGTTGACACTTGTTGTATCGTCACCTATGTTAAGTATGACATTGGTCCCGGATGCACTCTGATATTTTTAAAATATATATATATAGTATATTTAATATTCAATAATAATTAAATAAAATAAATTAGAAGAACTTCTACATTAATTTTATGCAATTCAATATATATAGATCGATGAAGATAAACATAAGAAATAAATTTTGTGTTTAGAAATTGTTACCTTTAACCTCATATTTTTTTTGTTAATTTGAGAATTTCGTATGAAGCCCAAAGTTGAGATGAACATATTGAGGCATGAACAATATCATGTCAGCTTCCGTTAGGTACAACGGGCAATATTTGAATGAAGTCGCCGCCTAGAATAACTACTAAACCACCAAATAGCTTCTGTGAGCAATTTCCATTTGTCGATCGCATGGCATCTCGTAGGAAGCATTACCTATGCATTATTGGTGCATCATCCCAAATAATAAATTTTGTTATCTTAGGAAGCCCTGTTAGGTCCTAATCTGGTTTAATCTTGCTGCATGTGGATGTCTCATTGCAATCCAATGGTATACCAAATCTTGAGTGAGGGACAGTTCTATCTTTGTGAAGGAGCAATGAAGCTATACCACTTGAGGCTACATAAAGTATATCTCATCTCCCATGTAATGTCATGCATAATGTTTTCCATACATATGCCTTTCCCGTACCTCCATATCCATATAGAAAGAAAAGTCCACCATTACCACTATCAACTACATTCATGATCTGTTCATAACCAATCCTTTGCTCATCTGTTAAAGATAGATAAAACTTAGCATTTTATGCTTTCATTCCGTCCATATCGTAAGACATCTTTTCCAGTATAAGCAAGTTTTCAACATCAGGTAAGGCCATTTCATTGGCTATTGGCATTCCAGGAAAGTTAATTAGGCTTGTGGAATTAGATACAAGTAACTTTTCAATTTCTACTAAGGCTAAATTCTTTAAATGGTCATCTATGAGATGCAAATCTGTAGAAATTGAGGCAATATATATATCAAGTTATATACTAAAGGTCACTTGGAGCTGTCTATTAATGATATTAATGATCTAAATTTGTTAATTATTGAACATAGATCATACATATTGTATTGTATTACGTTACAATATGCAAACAATTATAAAAAAAATCAAATTCTATACATATGATACTTATAAATACCTATTTATTAATTAAGTAAATATAAAAAAAATAATTAATATAGCTTAAGCATGCAAGCTCTGATATTGTAAAAACCAAAAGTTACAGGAAATAATTTGAGTTTAAATTTATGAAGAAAACTTTGGCGAAGAAAAAAAAAATTAAGAAAATTTATTGAAGTAAATAATCTATAAGCTCATCAAATACTATGGAATATGTATTTACTTATGCACATTTTAAATGTTGGATCACTCGGTATTATACATAGAATTATAGAACTTTTTTATTGTACATGTAATATAATTTTTTTTATGTCAACACTCTTGTTGTCTGTAATAGATTAAAGAGGATATCAGGTACAAATTAATATCCTGAATTACAAGATGGAAGGTTGGGAGGTGGTTCAGCGACGTTGAAAGGGGCGGAGAGACGGTCGGAATAAGGAGGCAGTCTCTACCTTCTTCTTTAGAAACTTTCCCGACGGATGCTCGGAAGGAAGATTGAGGCGAAAGTTCGATGAAATTGGGAGAGTTGTCGATCTGTTTCTACCCTCTAAAAGAGACAAGAGCGGGAAGAGGTTTGGCTTCGTCAGGTTCGCGACCAACGACAAGAACGACGGAGTCCTTGCAAAACTGAATAACATCTGGATTGACTCTTCCATCCTTAGGGCTTTTGTCCCGAGATTCGAAAGGACGCCGGCGATAGGACGGAAGGATGCTGAACGGGATGCTCCGCCAAAACAGATTATTGATCGTGCCCCAGATATGGGATCAAAGGGTGGGAAAGCTTCATTCGTGGACTTGGTGAAGGGGAACTCCGTTGAAACAATGAGCACAAACAAAGAGGAAAGAGGTAGGGATGGGAGGTCGGTACGGGAGTTCTTCTGCTCATAAGAGGAACTCAGCTGGCTGCAGGGAGCTTACACTGGAAGGCTGAAAGATGAAGTCCTTTGGAAATATCATGGGGAAGAGATGCAAAGTGAGTGCGCGGGGAGGTTAAAGCTCTCGGACATGGGGGATCGGATGGTGCTGATTCAGAGCGAAATGAAGGAGAGCACAGAGAAGGTGATCGAAGGTCTAAAAGAATGGGCTGATTCCTGGCTGGAGTGGTGGAGACCATGGAAAAGTAGAGACGTCAACCAACGACGTCTTATCTGGACGAAGTGGATCGGAGTACCACTGCATGCATGGTCGCGGTGATTCTTCACCTGGGGTTGCGCCAAGATGGGAAGAGTAGTGGAACTTCACGAGACCACCAACGCGCGACGTAATCTTCACGCTGCGTATGTGAGGATACTTACAGGACTCAACTCGGTCAGTGGAACTCTATCTTGCAAAATCAATGAGGAATCTTTCAACATCAGAATAGAGGAAGTTTGCTGCATGGAGAATGAAGTTCCATCCCAACGACACTGGGAAACTGATTCAGATTCTGTCGATTGATTTTTTGGAGAGATTGATAGCGTTGTCACCGACTCCTTCGCCGATTACAACGACGGGCTACCGGCGATGGTGTTGGACGTGGGCGGTGCCTTGCATGGAACGGGAGACGCTTCGATTCCCTCAACGCATGCATCTAGGCTGGCTGCACTAGTGGTCTCGGAACACGTAAAGACGGCCAAATTCATTAATGAGTGCGGCGGAAGAAATATCTCGGGAAGTCCCGAGAAGAGGCGTGAACGACAGACTTCCTTTCTCCATAACGAGCCCCGAATTGGGCCAAATGTTTATAGGCCGGTCCAGTTGGAAAAAAAGGCACTTTCGGATTTTGGTCCGCAATGTCACGAGTGTCTAATCCACCAAGCCTTATCCAATACCGGCGAAGGTGAGGACACCATGGATCGTACCCATATTAGTGAGTCCAGTAATAGAATTGGGACCCAACACCACAATGCGAACTACTCAGAGAGCGTCGATGGATTTTCCAACGATGGAAACCCCAATCACACAGAAGTCAGAAGAGGGGCAAGCGAGAACGACGTTAACAGCTCGTACGAGAAAGGGAGGAGGGGGAGGGATATAATCGACGAGAGAAAGAAGGTGGATGATAGGGAGCCTCCAAACACTCTTAGAGAGGGGGGAAACGGGAAGCGTGAGAGGGAGAAGGAAAAAGGGTTGGCTGAAGCGAGCGAACGGGGGGTGGAAGGGTGGAAGGGTGGAAGTTCGGGAAACAATTGGGTCTGAAGGCACGTGTGGACGAAGATAGACTAATCAGAATTTTGGGTGGAAGCGGGAATGACGCAGCCGGGCAAGGGGAGGGAGAAAAGGTGGTTTAGACGAAGATTGGGTCACTGAACATCAGAGGGCTGGGGAGAGACGCAAAGAAAAATGAGGTCGCGGATTTCCTTTTAAAAAATAACCTTGATTTTTGTTGCTTGCAGGAAACAAAAACGGAATCTTTCTCAAATTGGGACGGAAGAAGGATTTGGAAAAACAGGGCAATCAGATGACAAACGGAAGGGGCAGCGGGCAGATCAGGGGGTATTCTAAGTTGCTAGGACGAAAGCAAGTTCACGTGTGTTAGCTCTTGGAGCGTTGGCAGAGCGGTTATTGTGAAAGGGCGGTGGAACTCGAATAGGGACGAAGTGTACATCATCAACGTCTATGCTCCCTGTGACAGAGAAGGGAAAGAGAGACTTTGGGATAGGTTGGGAGGGGTGCTAGAGCAGGCATCCGAGGCATGTATTTGCATCATCGGAGACTTCAATTCTATCCTTGATGCTCGGGAACGGGCGGGATCGGGTCTCTTCGAGGGAGATCTTTGAATTCAAAGACTTTGTGGAGAAAAACGACTTGATCGATGTTGGATTACAAGGGAGGAAGTATACATGGTACAAGCCGAATGGTACGTGTAAAAGCAGAATTGATCGTGCTCTGATCAATGCGAATTGGGCGGAGCTGTGGACTGATACTGGGCTTCGTGGTCTTCCGCGGTCTATCTCGGACCACTGCGCGATGATTTTGCAAACAAAGTTCGAGGACTGGAAGACTAAACCTTTCAGATTTATCAATGCTTGGTTTTCCCATCCTCAATTCAGAGAAACTGTGGAGAAATCGTAGCATGAAGGAGGAATCACAGGATGGGGGGGTTTCGTTCTCAAGGAAAACTTGAAGCATCTCAAAGAGGCTCTCAAGACCTGGAATAAAGAGCACTTCGGTCACTTGGATAATTCGATCATGTTGCTGCGGGAAGAGATAAAGGGCCTTGACGACGAAGATGACAATGAGCTCCTCTCTGAGGTGAGCGCAGCGAGGAGAAGGGAAGCCATGGCTCAGCTGCTTCTCCACTTGAATAACAAGAGGAGCCTCCTCACTCAAAAAGCTCGTTTACGATGGCTCGTAGAAGGGGACGTGAACAGTAAAATCTTTCACAAAGCAATTAATCGGAGGAGGATTTCGAATAGATTAACAGGACTGATTATTGATGGAGAATGGTGCGAGGAGCCGAACCATGTTAAAGCCGCAGTTAAAAGCCACTTCCAAAATCTCTTTCGGAGAAAGGAAGCGAATCTCATCGAGTTCCCGGCTGACATGTTCGTGACAAGGTTGGGCGAGGATGAACGCGATTTTCTCATCAGAAGTTTTACGGAAGAGGAAATTAAAGCTGCAATTTGGGAATGCGAAAGCTCAAAAAGTCCCGGTCCCGATGGCTTTGGAAAGGATTTCTTCAAACACTCTTGGGATTTAATCAAAGACGATCTGATCAGATTTTTTGTTGAATTTCAGGCAACGGGAAGCTTGTTCGTGGCATCAACTCTTCCTTTTTGGCGCTTATACCGAAGAAAGAAGGCAGCGGCAGCCTAAATCACTTTCGGCCAATTTCTCTAATCAGTAGCATTTACAAGATTCTCGCAAAGGTCTTGGCTCGGCGACTTAAGGTTGTTCTCGGCAAGCTGATCGGGGAGGCTCAGTCGGCGTTCCTCAAAGGACGATTCATTCTGGATGGGATTGTGGTAGTCAACGAATCGATTGAGGATGCCAAGAAATCCAAAAAGAAGATATTATTCTTTAAGGTCGACTTCGCAAAAGCTTTCGACTCCGTTAGTTGGGAATACCTCTTGGATATGATGAGAAACAGGAATTTCCCAAATCTGTGGATTGCTTGGATCAAGGAGTGCATCTCAACGGCATCGACGAACGTTCTTGTCAATGGCAGCCCTTCAGGGGAATTCGAAATGCAACGTGGATTAAGACAGGGTGATCCTCTATTGCCCTTTCTTTTTCTTATGACGGCGGAAGGTTTGAATTTGCTAATCAAAAGAGCTGTGGAGAGGGGTCTGTTGAAGGCGGCACTTGTTGGTAGGGGGATGACTCGGATCTCACACGTGCAGTACGCCGATGATACTATGTTCATCGTTGAGGGAGGCAAAGAAAATATGTCCGCTATTAGATGGATTCTAAAAATCTTCGAACTTGCTTCTGGACTCTCTGTGAATTTTGAAAAATGTTGGGCTTTTAGGGTGAATATGGACAGAGATGAGGTGTCCGAGATGGTAGAAGGATTGAGATGTAAGGTCGGGGTCCTTCCTATCCCTTATCTGGGACTGAAAGAGTTGGAACTGCTGCTTAAAAGCATTCCTTTTTCCCACAGGATCTTCAAATTGGATATGATAATTTAAATGCAACTAAATCACATAATCTAGTTTAGAATGTTATACCTTTGATCTGTGCCGACGAAGTAATCTACATCTCTAGATTACTGAGGTGTGATCCCTTTCCTCGAAGTTCTTCGACTGTGTGGGCGTCTAGGAACTTTGGAACCAGGAACTCTCCCTCTGATGATAGGCGCCGATCTCAACCCTCAAGACTTAGGTTTTGAGAATCTCCTCCTCCTTATTTATAAGGAGAAGTGCCGCCCCTATTTCTTGTCCACTAAGTCACGGGCTTTAATTAATTAAAGCCCGGTTTAGTTAATAATTACTGGAATAAATTCTAATTAAATATAATTAGAATTAATCCTAATTATTATAAGGAAAATAATATATAATTATTAAATTAATTATCTAATACCTTAATTAAGAATAAATCTTAATTAATTAGATATTAATTTATTCCATAATTA
The DNA here is from genome assembly GCA_001642375.2 of Mentha longifolia. Lineage (NCBI taxonomy): Eukaryota > Viridiplantae > Streptophyta > Magnoliopsida > Lamiales > Lamiaceae > Mentha > Mentha longifolia. Next base: position 17,005,753 of record CM038118.1, read on the forward strand.
TATAATTAACCAGAGTACAATTATTGAGATCAGATGAACACCAGAAGAGGAAACTGGCGTCCCCTACACTACAGTAGGCGCCACATTACTGGGCTCAAGCCCATAATGCCTCTTTACAGTCCAAAACTGATATCCCTCAATAATACCTTGAATTCCTTTCATGAAGAGCTCTTGGGCCACCCCGGGGATCTATGTACCAGACAGAGTTTAGCCTTACCTAATGAAATAACCATGATCAACCCAGAACATTTATTTCATTAGAGCTGTGATGCATTCCACTAAAGAATCACAACTGAATCACCGCTCTGTCCCAATTTGTAGATTGGGGCTGATACTTTATTTAGAGTTATCCCCGTGTTTAATGACTCCGATATCCATTAATTAATTAGAGCTCCTCTGACTGCTCATAATTAATTAACATCTTATTCTCCTCAAGTAGTACCCGTTCACCCCTTATTATTATACCTGAATTTAATCAGCATGCATGACTTGGTATAATAAACCTTGTGAACTCCCTGAGGGGATATCTCTCAACCTAATACGGACACGGTGTCTCGATATAACTAATTAGACATACTATGTGCCCTCATGTTACCCAAGATGCAAGTCATCAGGGATGCTGCAATAGACCCTTAGCTATACAAGTCAAAGTAACAGTGAGCAACACATATATCTTTAATAGCATATCGAGATTAAGATCAAATCTCTAAATCCCGAGATCTCCAGTTCTTCACCTATTGCTAGGGTTAGTATCAGAAGAACCTTATCTCACTCGATCCTGTCAATACGTTCCACCGTACCAACATAACTAGTGACTGAGACCCGCCACTACCGTTATGTTGCAGTCTAAACCGATAGTTTTCCCAAGCTATCTCAACTGTGACACTGTTTATATCTCATAATTATTGTCGAACGCTGCGTGATCTCCCCGACACCCGAGCCGTCCACGTGTTCTAAAACATGAGATATAGGGCTTATTCTTATTAATATATTTATTCAGATAAGTGATTGTTACCAGTGGAATACATGTCATATATACTAAAACACATTTTTGCTTTAGCTATATACAACAACCCCAACAGAAAGTTGGGGGCCGGTTACGAGGGACGGACGGATGGAGGGACGTGGTCGATAAGGTGAAAGGAAAAATCAGGCGATGGGATTGCAAAAATATGTCATTGGGAGGTCGGATTACAGCCATTAAATCGGTAACCTCGGCAATGCAGGTCTACGGACTGTCTATGATCCCTCTCCCAAAGAAGGTTGCAGATCAATTTCGAGGCATCCAGAGCCGATTTTTGTGGGACGGAGATGAGGGGACGAAGAAGATAGCGTGGATCAAATGGGATGATCTATGCCGCTCAAAGAAAGAGGGAGGGCTGGGGCTAAAACATCTGATCTCCTTCAACCGTGCTTTGCTTAGCAAGTAGATTTGGCGTTTCCTGACGAGTGAAGAAAGCTTATGGAAAAAAATTATTATCTCAAGACATGGCACGCCTCATTGGGTCAAGAATGGAGCGAGCTGTGAATAAGGAGGAGGGAGAAGCTCGGGATGGTGGAAGAAAATTACGGCTCTAGTGGATGGAAACGATGGCAAGTGGTTTTGGAATAAGATGAAGAGGAAATTGGGCGATGGCACTGACACTGAATTCTAGAATGGGAAATGGGCGGGTGATATGACGTTGAAGCACCGCTTTCCCCGCCTCTTCCATCTCAGCACCCAACAAACAGCCACGGTCAGAGAGATGGGAGACTGGGAGCAAGGAGTGCATCTGAGAGAAGGCAGCGGCAGCCTAAATCACTTTCGGCCAATTTCTCTAATCAGTAGCATTTACAAGATTCTCGCAAAGGTCTTGGCTCGGCGACTTAAGGTTGTTCTCGGCAAGCTGATCGGGGAGGCTCAGTCGGCGTTCCTCAAAGGACGATTCATTCTGGATGGGATTGTGGTAGTCAACGAATCGATTGAGGATGCCAAGAAATCCAAAAAGAAGATATTATTCTTTAAGGTCGACTTCGCAAAAGCTTTCGACTCCGTTAGTTGGGAATACCTCTTGGATATGATGAGAAACAGGAATTTCCCAAATCTGTGGATTGCTTGGATCAAGGAGTGCATCTCAACGGCATCGACGAACGTTCTTGTCAATGGCAGCCCTTCAGGGGAATTCGAAATGCAACGTGGATTAAGACAGGGTGATCCTCTATTGCCCTTTCTTTTTCTTATGACGGCGGAAGGTTTGAATTTGCTAATCAAAAGAGCTGTGGAGAGGGGTCTGTTGAAGGCGGCACTTGTTGGTAGGGGGATGACTCGGATCTCACACGTGCAGTACGCCGATGATACTATGTTCATCGTTGAGGGAGGCAAAGAAAATATGTCCGCTATTAGATGGATTCTAAAAATCTTCGAACTTGCTTCTGGACTCTCTGTGAATTTTGAAAAATGTTGGGCTTTTAGGGTGAATATGGACAGAGATGAGGTGTCCGAGATGGTAGAAGGATTGAGATGTAAGGTCGGGGTCCTTCCTATCCCTTATCTGGGACTGAAAGAGTTGGAACTGCTGCTTAAAAGCATTCCTTTTTCCCACAGGATCTTCAAATTGGATATGATAATTTAAATGCAACTAAATCACATAATCTAGTTTAGAATGTTATACCTTTGATCTGTGCCGACGAAGTAATCTACATCTCTAGATTACTGAGGTGTGATCCCTTTCCTCGAAGTTCTTCGACTGTGTGGGCGTCTAGGAACTTTGGAACCAGGAACTCTCCCTCTGATGATAGGCGCCGATCTCAACCCTCAAGACTTAGGTTTTGAGAATCTCCTCCTCCTTATTTATAAGGAGAAGTGCCGCCCCTATTTCTTGTCCACTAAGTCACGGGCTTTAATTAATTAAAGCCCGGTTTAGTTAATAATTACTGGAATAAATTCTAATTAAATATAATTAGAATTAATCCTAATTATTATAAGGAAAATAATATATAATTATTAAATTAATTATCTAATACCTTAATTAAGAATAAATCTTAATTAATTAGATATTAATTTATTCCATAATTATATAATTAACCAGAGTACAATTATTGAGATCAGATGAACACCAGAAGAGGAAACTGGCGTCCCCTACACTACAGTAGGCGCCACATTACTGGGCTCAAGCCCATAATGCCTCTTTACAGTCCAAAACTGATATCCCTCAATAATACCTTGAATTCCTTTCATGAAGAGCTCTTGGGCCACCCCGGGGATCTATGTACCAGACAGAGTTTAGCCTTACCTAATGAAATAACCATGATCAACCCAGAACATTTATTTCATTAGAGCTGTGATGCATTCCACTAAAGAATCACAACTGAATCACCGCTCTGTCCCAATTTGTAGATTGGGGCTGATACTTTATTTAGAGTTATCCCCGTGTTTAATGACTCCGATATCCATTAATTAATTAGAGCTCCTCTGACTGCTCATAATTAATTAACATCTTATTCTCCTCAAGTAGTACCCGTTCACCCCTTATTATTATACCTGAATTTAATCAGCATGCATGACTTGGTATAATAAACCTTGTGAACTCCCTGAGGGGATATCTCTCAACCTAATACGGACACGGTGTCTCGATATAACTAATTAGACATACTATGTGCCCTCATGTTACCCAAGATGCAAGTCATCAGGGATGCTGCAATAGACCCTTAGCTATACAAGTCAAAGTAACAGTGAGCAACACATATATCTTTAATAGCATATCGAGATTAAGATCAAATCTCTAAATCCCGAGATCTCCAGTTCTTCACCTATTGCTAGGGTTAGTATCAGAAGAACCTTATCTCACTCGATCCTGTCAATACGTTCCACCGTACCAACATAACTAGTGACTGAGACCCGCCACTACCGTTATGTTGCAGTCTAAACCGATAGTTTTCCCAAGCTATCTCAACTGTGACACTGTTTATATCTCATAATTATTGTCGAACGCTGCGTGATCTCCCCGACACCCGAGCCGTCCACGTGTTCTAAAACATGAGATATAGGGCTTATTCTTATTAATATATTTATTCAGATAAGTGATTGTTACCAGTGGAATACATGTCATATATACTAAAACACATTTTTGCTTTAGCTATATACAACAACCCCAACAGAAAGTTGGGGGCCGGTTACGAGGGACGGACGGATGGAGGGACGTGGTCGATAAGGTGAAAGGAAAAATCAGGCGATGGGATTGCAAAAATATGTCATTGGGAGGTCGGATTACAGCCATTAAATCGGTAACCTCGGCAATGCAGGTCTACGGACTGTCTATGATCCCTCTCCCAAAGAAGGTTGCAGATCAATTTCGAGGCATCCAGAGCCGATTTTTGTGGGACGGAGATGAGGGGACGAAGAAGATAGCGTGGATCAAATGGGATGATCTATGCCGCTCAAAGAAAGAGGGAGGGCTGGGGCTAAAACATCTGATCTCCTTCAACCGTGCTTTGCTTAGCAAGTAGATTTGGCGTTTCCTGACGAGTGAAGAAAGCTTATGGAAAAAAATTATTATCTCAAGACATGGCACGCCTCATTGGGTCAAGAATGGAGCGAGCTGTGAATAAGGAGGAGGGAGAAGCTCGGGATGGTGGAAGAAAATTACGGCTCTAGTGGATGGAAACGATGGCAAGTGGTTTTGGAATAAGATGAAGAGGAAATTGGGCGATGGCACTGACACTGAATTCTAGAATGGGAAATGGGCGGGTGATATGACGTTGAAGCACCGCTTTCCCCGCCTCTTCCATCTCAGCACCCAACAAACAGCCACGGTCAGAGAGATGGGAGACTGGGAGCAAGGTGAATGGTGCTGGAAGGTGGAATGGAGGTGGGAACTGCGTGAAGCGGAGGCAGCTGGGGTGGCTGAGTTAATGGCAGTCATTCGCAATTTTTCGCCCTCGGAAAGGGAGAAGGACCGATGGATTTGGGGTAGTTCCACCACCAACGGAGTCTTTACCGTGAAGGTTGCCTACAAAGAACTTGAAAGAATCAGGCGAGCAGGTTGCCATTATGAGAATTTGCCTCGGTGGCCCATCAAGCTGTGGCACTCAATTGCTCCATTCAAATCCCAAGTAATGGGATGGCTCCTTCTGAGGAACAGACTTCCCTCGATCGACAACCTGATTAAATTCATGGACATTCCGACGACGGCACGCCTTTATTGCTTCTGCAAGGCGGAGGAAGAGACGTCCCCCCACCTCTTCCTTACTTGCTTCAAAATTCAGAAGATTTGGAACAATGTGCTGCAATGGTGTGGTGTGTGCTGGGCGGCGCCACGCTCGATCGAGGTCCATTTCGACTGTTTCACAGATCTCTTCGGCGGAGGTAAATCTAAAACCATTCTCGGAGGTCTTTGGCTCTGTGTAGTGTGGGTCTGGTGGAAATGGCACAACACAGTTCGTTTTGAACATAAGGAATGGTCCCTCCGACGCATCGACGAAGAAATTAAATGCCGATTCTGGAATTGGTGTCTCGTTCGTGGAGAGGCGGACTCGAACGGGATCTTTGTGAATTGGTCCAACACTAGATTATGCGATTTGTGGATGTAGCTTTCTCTCCTTTCTCCCCTATCTTGTAATCCTCGGTATGTCTCGTACCTCCTGTTTTCCCGGTTGATGGCTCGTTCTTAATAAAATTCTCTTTTCCGATATAAAAAAAAAAAAATTAAAGAGGATATTACATGCCAAGGTTTATGATTATTATGAAGTTTATAGATTTTCGAGAAGAAGAATGAAGCTTGAAACATGATTTATGCATTAAATTATATGTTTTACGAAAATTAGTGCATATGATAACGTTATGCACTAACAATACATATTACTATGAATTAATTAAAGATATATATTACTATGAAATAATAAAAGATATATATTACTATGAAATAATTAAAAGATATATATCAAATTAAAGATACATATTAATTAGATTAAAATATTGATTAATTAGACAAAATTATGAGGGGTTTCATAAATAATCGATGTGGGATACTTGATATTAAATAAAATTAATGAATTATAAGTCCAAAACCATAATTTGAATTTATGAAATATTATATTGAGATCCATTTTATTTCGCTATTGATTATTTTTTAGAGTGAACAACATTAGATAACATATATAATAATATGTTGTGCAATTAGATAATTTACAAACATTAATGAAAATATTGATAATCATAATGCAGAAGGAAGGGAAAAGAAAAAAAAAATCCTAATAAAGGAGGATTAGTTGCGCTATACAATGATTTCATGTTCATGCGCAACATTACTCCTCATTCTTGACATGGAAATAATGGCGAAAGACAAAGAGAAGTCCTTGGTTTCGTAACCCCGTCACAAAGTTTTGCGAATATTGTTGTGATTTAATATTATTAGTTTCATATCTTGATTTAATATTATGGGACACACTTGGGTCAGCCAGAGGCACCGTGCGGACGGCTAAAACATTGACACTTTTATTCGTGTAGATTAGCACTTTTCTGTATAAAATTGACACTTTAAAAATTGGCATTTTATTCGTAAAATAATTATGTTAAAGATTGACACTTTTATTCGTATAAATTAGCACTTTTCTATATAAAGATTGACACTCGGACCCGGCCACACTATATGGCCGACCTCACCCAAGTTTTTGTCTAATATTATTAGTTTCATATTTGATTATAGAGTTTTGCAGAAATTTGGATTCGCCGGATCATATACTATATTGAGGAGAACTTTTTTACAAGACAAAAATTTGGGTGAGGTCGGCCACATAGTGTGGCCGGGTCAAACTGTCAATCTTTATACAGAAAAGTGATAATCTATACGAATAAAAGTGTCAATCTTTAACATAATTATTTTACGAATAAAATGCCAATTTTTAAAAGTGACAATCTTTATACAGAAAAGTATTAATCTACACGAATAAAAGTGTCAGTGTTTTAGCCGTCCGCACGGTGCCTCTGGCTGACCCAAGTGTGTCCCTTTTTACAATAATATGAATTGAAATTCTATAAATTAATTAAAGATATATATTATTATGAAATAATTAAAGATATATATCAAATTAAAGATATATATTAATTAAATTAAAGTATTGATTAATTAGCCAAAATTATGAGAATTTAGCAAAATAATCAAGAAAAATCATGGTTGATCGACCTTTATTTTACTATTATATATATATATATATATATATATATATATATATATATATATATATATAATCATTGTATTTTAAAGGAACAAATCCCTTCGGTATACAAATTAATGAAAAATGAGAATGTGAATTATCAAAAAAATTGGATATATTTATAAACCAATTAATCCTTGATCATATCCCATTTCTGCAACAAAAAAGAAAATAGAAAAACCAACTTCTGTAAAACTCTTCAAAACATCTCTTGTGCTTGTTTTACATACAATATTAATGAGAAATCAAACACCACAATTCTCTTGGTCTTTTAAGCACAAACAACATTTTTCCTCCTCTAAGTATCTCTACTCTGCAGAATTTTCTGTCCCATATACCTACATCACAACATACAACAACACAAGTCAATAAAAACATATATTACAACATTCAACTAAAAGAAGAGACGAAAATATATAATTAACCTTCCAAGCATCATAACCGTGGCCTGAGGGTTCGTCCCGGGCGAGAAATAGAAGGTGGAGCCGTCGATGACGCGCACCGAGTCGACGCCCATGACTCGATAATCACGGTCGACGACGCGGCCGACTTGGCAGCCTCCGTGGTAATGCCACAAGGTCATCACAGTATCTTTGCAGTACTGCTCAAAAGAATACGTAGAGGCAATGTGCTTCCCCCTGAGATTGATAGGCACAGATAGCACGAGTTTCTGCAGAGTCTCGAACGAGGCAAAGGGGTAGAGGAACTCCGACATGGCTCGGGATTGGACCACTCTCCTCAAAATCTCCATGCCTCCCACGCACCTCTCCAGGTCCCTAGGGTCTTGGAAGTAGTTGAATGTAACCCTAGGGTTTGCGTTCGGGTCTCTGCTCTGGAGCTCCATGTACCCGGTCGAGTAAGGACCCATTATCTTCTGTAACACTACGCCTACTTTAGTGTTGGGCCCTTGGTTCGCATGGGATCCTTCAACTAGTCCGGTGATGGTTCGGTTGGTTGGGAGGATCATGAATGGCTCCACGCTCTAGTAAAATCAATATGTACACCCACTTCAGATATTAAAACCGAGTCTATTATAATATTTAAATAGCTTTATTAAATGAGACGAAGGGTAACATTTTTTTAACTTCTAGGTGCGAGTAAAAGTAGTGAAACACGAGATAACTTCTAGGTGTGAGCAAAAACAATTCATAACCTTTATTTTAAAACCAATCATTTTGTTATGAATTTTTTTTAATTATTGCTGGTTTTAGAAATATTGTGCACACGTGTCAATATGTTCAGCATGACATATAACAGAGTTTCTGGATCCGTAGGCTGACCTGGTTAACGACATTGGCATAGTCTCGAGCCATGCCATGGAGCGAAGACAGCTCGACGAATCCACTGGCAGCTTCGATATAGCTCCCGACCTCAGAAATGCCCACCACTTGAACGAGGGAGATTTCGACCGGTAGACGGGAAGGGATGAGCAAGGCATTCATTGGATTATCGGACATACCCTGCCCTACTAGTGGTTGCTCCAATATTACATTTATGCCTTTAGCCTTTAGCTCATGGCCCGGCCCGATCCCGCTCAACATTAGAAGTTGCGGCTGCCCATAGCACCCGCTGATACAATCACCTCATTTGCACCTCCTCTATTCAAGTACGCCATGTGGTGCTGCCCATTTGAGTCTTTGTAGAATACCCCGTATGCCTTAGGCCTCTTCCCTGCCAAAATTCATGCAATTTGGATTCTTTATTTTAAATAAATAAATAAACGTATATATATTAGTATATATATTAGTATAATCTCTTTTAACTCTTCCCAACATTTATATTCGTGTCTCATTCTTAATATAAATAAACATTATTATAATATAAAGAAGCTCGATTCAAATTTAATAATTATTCGAGATACTTCTTTATAAATGAAATTTACAGTAAATGTTAAAAAATAAATAATAAATGATAACTAGATTAATAAACTTTAGTAAATTGTAAAATTATATTTAATTATAATATAGAGAATTGAAAAAGAAAAAACGTTTACATGATTAATAGTATCTCTGTTCTATTTTTCAAATTAATTAATTGGATTTTCTATTGCATTTCAGTGTTTTATCTCATGTTGCATTGTTAGATGATTGACACGTGTTAAAAATATTTCCTAAATCAACAACAATTTAAAATTCGATAAACTAAAATGCTAAACATCTAGGGGAGAGCACTATTAGCCGAAATCTAAAAACCGAACCGAAATAAAAATTTGGTTCGTGTTATTCGGGTTTTTTAGAATTTCAGGTTTATTCGGTTTGATATTCGGGTTTCGGGTTCGGGTTCAAGTTCGGGTAATTTTTTTAAAACCCGAATTTATATATAATTAAAATTATTATTAATATTATATATATATATATATATATATATATATATATATAATTTATAAAATTAATAAATCAACTAGGTTTTCAACTTCTGAGTTCTAATTCATAATTTATAGATTAATATATGTATATTATTATTGATAGGGACTATGGATAATTTTGAAGGTTGTATATTATCAATGGACTATGGATAATAGGCATTGTAATGGATAATGGATAATTTTGCTATTATAAATTGTAGTAAAAACATTATTAGTATTGAGTTTGATGAAAATTAGTATTGATTAAATTTATAAGTGAATAAAGCAATATATATATTTTCTATATTTTAAAAATAATTCGGATTTTCGGGTGAAAACCGAAAAATCAAAATTAATTTCAGTTTTTCGGGTTCGGATTTTTTTAATTCGGTTCGGGTTCGGGTGTATTTTTCAAAATCCGAATTTTTTTCGGTTTTTCAATTTTTACTAAAAACCCTATCAGAAACCCGAATACTCACCCCTATAAACATCCGATACTGTAATAGTAAATGAATATCAAAATGTAATAAAGGATCTGAATTGATTTTTTATACGGCTATTTAAGCTTAATAATTTTTATTTACCTTTTTATGCATGACTTTCTCAAATTGAATACTTTATTTTTTATAATTTTGAACCCTCTTAATTACCTGGTGATGTCCGGAACAAGATCCGGTGCACCGTGGCGTGCAAATAGACGGTAATCATTGCCGGATCGGCGTACTCCAGCAAATCGGCGGCGGTGTGGCGATAGCCATTGTCGTCGAAAATGGAACCCCCTACTTTAGTCCCTAGCAAGTGCTCGTAGGTGAAGCCGTTGAAGGGGGAGACGCCGGCGTCCAAGAGGCCGTCCTTCACCGCCGTCTGCCACTGCATTATCCGCGGCTGGTGCGCCACCTTTCTCTCCACCCACTCATACGACTCCCTCACCAGCCCCGCCTCCCACCCGGCATCGCGCACGTACTCATCGCTGGCGCGCGTGTAAAACCGGCGTTGATGGCGGAGCCGCCTCCCAGTACCCGACCGCGGTGGTTGAAGACGCCGTCGGTGGAGATGAACAGCTGGGAGGCGGAGGTGGGCGACGTGTCGGCGAGTGATTTGATGAATCCCTGGATCTCCGTGACGTTCGGGTTGTCGTAGGGAAGGCCGCCCCTCTCGAGGAGCAGCACCTTTGTGGCTGAGGAGAGCGTCGCCGCCAGCGCGCAGCCGGCGGTGCCGCCGCCGACGATTACGTAGTCGTAGTTGGCCGCTGGTGGGGCTGAGGTGGCATCTTTTGCGAAGGACGTGTATGGAGCTGGTAATGCAGTAAAAACAAATAAGTGGTTGGTTAGCAAATGATGACGTTTTGTAGTTGGTGCCTAACTCCCTTTTTATTTTGAATTAAGTGCATTTAAGGTTCTTTTCATTTTTTCTTCTTGAGGAAAAAAATAGGTTTTTTTCTACCGTTTACTGAATATACGTTGTTTTATTCTCAATTTCCAGCAAATGTCAGTGTCAGAAGTCAAATAATACCACTAATTACACGTGGATTGCATAATATTCCCCGTTTACGGGCTAACCGTTGACTTTCTAGTTGATTTTGAGGTTTTATGGATTCTAAAACAGACTTTTGCGTAAATATTTTTTTATAAGGTACTACAACACTTGTAGTACCTTATATAAAAAACCAAATTCGAAAAATCTATTTTGAAGTCTATTATTATAAAGCCTCAAAATCAGCTAAAAAAATTAACGGGATCTAAAGACCTTGAACGGAGAGAGTATATTGTATTGAAGTACAATCAGGAATATAGTTGAGTGATGCATAATAATTGCAGGATGACATTAATGTGAAAGATAGTTAAAATAAATTTGTGGCAGAAAAAAAGAAAAAAATCATAGGATCAGAGTGCATGCAACTAACTATGCAAGAGAGATAGAGAGAGATGTAGAGAGAGACCTTTCTCTGCAAATGAAGAAACAACGAGGAAGAAATCTCAAGAGAAACAGCAGCAGTGGCAAACCCAGTTTCCATAAGCCATCATTTGTTTGTGAATTATAAGAAATCAAAGAAATGAGGATCAACCAACAGTTTCTTGAAGTGGAGAAAAATAAATTACACAGAATATAATCGCATCGGTGAACAACTCTTCTTTTTATAAGTAGATCAAAAGTAAAAAGAAAACTCAGCGTATAACATTATATTCTTTCTGGCACAAAGATTTTTGCAGCTCTTTTTACTCGATCGGAGAAATGAGAGGAAAATTGTTGAACAAAATTATATAGGATGACTCGCTTCATATAAAGATTTCAACCCATTCATTAAAGAGTTGGTTGAGAATTCTCTTATCTGTCCAATAATTAAAAAAATAAGAATAAAAATGAAATACTTCACATTAGCAAAACGTTTTCTAGTCTCATCAATTCCACGTTTTGGTGATCTACTATTATTTTTTTATTATTATTTTTTTTTTCTGTATATACTTTTTCTTTGATTCTTTTTTAATTATATTTAATTTTACAATTATTTTTTAAAAATATTTTACAATTATTTATTAAGATCTTAATTGATAGTATTCAACTAGTGTTCCTGATTATTCATGACGTTTA